>JAODAL010007512.1:0-124588 GCA_025379985.1 Phyllomedusa bahiana | reverse complement strand
CGTGGCTCAGATTGTGGTTGTCCATCCTGCCGCCGCAGCAACAGCAGCAGCAGCGCCCAGTGGCACGCATGCCATTGCAGCCAGTCAAGGCTCCACCACCTCTGCAGAAGGGAGCTGTTTCTCTTTGACATCATCTCCCGGTCCAGATGCTCCTGCTCCTCGCTACTCATGGCGCCAGCAGTCGTTCAGCGAGGCGATTGCAAAGAGACAACAGTATGCGTCCAACCATCCTAAGGTGCAGAAGCTGACCGTGCTCCTGTCCAAGTTGTTGGTACTGCAGTCCCTCCCTTTCCAAATGGTGGACTCTGCACCGTTCAGAGAACTAATGGCTTGTGCCGAGCCGAGATGGAGAGTTCCAAGCCGTAATTTCTTTTCCAAAAAGGCAGTACCAGCACTTCATAAATATGTAGAACAGAAGGTGGGCCAGTCCTTGAGCTTATCGGTTTGTTCCAAGTTGCACGGCAGCGCAGACGTCTGGAGCTGTAACTACGGTCAGGGCCAGTACATGTCCTTTACGGCCCACTGGGTGAATGTGCTTCCTGCCCAGGCACACCAACAACTTGGACAGGAGACGGCGCTTTCTCCTCCACGTTGTCAAACTGCGGCTCCTGCGCCAATGTCCGCCTCCTCCTCCTCCACCACCACCATCTCAGCCTCCACAAGTACTGCTCCATCATACCACATGTGTAGGGCACAGCGGTGTCATGCAGTTCTACACCTGGCTTGCCTCGGCGAACAAAGTCACACAGGGGAGGAACTGCTCGCGTCATGCAGCAAGAAATCGATGTGTGGCTTTCTCCGCGCCAACTGCAAATCGGAACCATGGTGACGGACAATGGGAGGAACATGGTGTCCGCACTGCAACTCGAGGAGGGATGGTCCATGCGCCCTGCATGGCGCATATTTCAATCTGGTTGTGAAAAGGTTCCTGAAGTCTTCCACCGATCTTCAGAAGATTCTGAAAATGGCCAGGAAACTGTGCATGCACTTCACCATTCCTACAAAGCCAAGAACACCCTCCTCGAAGTTGCAGTCGGCAGAACGGCCCCTCCCAACACACTCTGATATGCTATGTTTCCACCCGTTGTAATTCCATCCTGCACATGTTGGACCGACTGTATAACAGAGAAAGCCATTAACGATTTTTGATGATCCAGGCGAACAGGAGTACTCCCCTGTGTAACTTGATGTCAGCCATGAGCTATGCGTGACACCTGCGTTGTTGAGGCCATTCGAGGAGGCCACGTTATTTGTCAGTCGCCAGGACTACGGGATGAATAACGGTCATTCCACTGCTTCATGTCCTGGAACAGATGCTGAAAAATCTGTCTGGGCAGGGACTGGAGACGTGGCGACTACATCTCGCGGCCACATGAATCCGGTGGGGACTGAAATGGAGGAGGAGGAGGAGGACATTGGAGCAGAAGCATTGTCTGGTGAAATTTTCTACCCAGGTGACAAGAGAGGAGGAGCAGGAGCAGCTGGAGGAGGTAGATGGAGATGAGGAAGACGAGGCAGATGACCCGCAATCACAATTGCATATACAGCGGAGATGCGGCAGGGAGCCCCTCGGAGTCACTCTTGGCAGATGGTCCGCAGGATGCTGATTTTGCCTGGCTAGTGAACAGCCGAATAGTCAGCATCCGGCAGAGGGATAACTTCCGGCTCTCCACCTATTGGACCCTCAACTACCGGTCCAAAATGGGAGCCTTTTTCCCAGCTGCTGAAAGGGAGGACAAACTCAAATACTATAGGGAATCCTCCTAGTCAGTTGGCCGCTGGCTATGTGCGGCATCGTCCCTCCTCTGACAGGTTCTGACCGGGGGGTTCTTCAGCGCTCACTACTACTGCCGCGGCTGCTGGGGGAGAGGTGGGGATAGGACAGTAACCACTCCATAAGCACAACCTAAGTCTGGAGTCACTGATGAGGCAGCTTCCTTCACCTGCCTAGTGAGGAGGGCTGTTGCCACAGCAGCAGCAGGACCTGAGCAGACCCTGAACCACAGGTGGTGGCCTACTTGACAGCACTCCTGTCACACCAGTTAGAAGATTCCTCTGACTACTGGGCAGCCAAACTGATGTGTGGCCGAATCTTACCGAGTTTGCAGTGAGAAGCTGTCCTGCCGGGGGGTGGGTGGGGGCCCCAGTAAGTGTGTCATCAGAGTCGGGATGTTCAGTGCGGCGGGGGCCAGAGTTACACCAAGTAGAACCCGCCTTGTCCACAGGAAAATGTGAACGACTGACCTTTGTGAAGATGAACCGCGGCAAGATTGGCCAGGATTTCCACACGACCAATGCCTTATGCGTCAGATTACATCCATCCATGATGCCTCACCCAAACTTTGAGAATAGTCTGGTTCAAACTACCTGCCTCAGCCACTATTCTGAATGCCGCCACCCGCCGATGCCCCACATCTGCTGCCAGTTCTCCATCCGCCTACCAACCATCTTTACGGGACTGTATTGCTACCCACCTCCACACTCTTGTCATTGTCCACCTATGACCTCATGCTGCTGCTGTGGCTGCTGCTGTAACCTCCAACACTGTGCATTGTGCCTACACATGGCCTACTCCTGTTTTTTGCCACCTCCAGAATGTCATGTGCACTGCTACCTCATGCTGCTGCTGTGGCTGCTGCCGTGAAACTCCACACGGTGTGCATTGTGCGCCACTCTGTGGCCTACTCCTTTTTTTGCCACCTCCAAATGTCATTGTGCCACTGTCTGACCTCATGCTGCAGTGTTGCTGCTGCGGTAACCTACACACTGTGCAATTGTGCCACTCGTGGCCTACTCCGGTTTTTTGCCACCTCCAGAATGTCATTGTGCCCACTGTCTGAGCTCATGCCTGCGCTGTGGCTGCTGCCGTAACCTACACACTGTTTCATTGTGCCACATTGTGGCCTACTCCCTTTTTTAGCCACCTCCAGAATATCATTGTGCTACTGTCTGTCCTCAGCCTCTGCTGTGGCTCTGCCCGTAACCTACACACTGTGTTCATTGTGCACTCTGTGGCCTACTCCTGTTTTTGCCACCTCCAAATGTCCATTGTGTCACTCTCTGACCTCATCTCTGATGCTGCCACCGTCATCCCCCACACTCTGTCACTGATTTTGCCACTATCCCTCAGCTGTTTTTTCAGCTGTCGCTGCCATACTTTATCAGCTACATTCTGCTCATTTTTTTTTGGTCAGTTTGCCCTCTTAGGTGCCCAGTGAATTTATAGTGAAGCGATTCTAAGAGCGGCGGCAGTCATCTGCGTGTCCATACTAAAACACAACATTGTATAAGACCAAACAAGCTCCCTCGGCATATCTAAGCATGCACAACGTTCTACGATTCCCTGCAGGCTCTGGCTGCCTGGGAAATAGCTGTTTTTTTTAACTCGATCATCCCAAAGTAATTTGGAAAGAAACGAATTTTGTCGGAAAATTCAGCGAAGTCACGGAATCGAATTTTTGAGAAATTCGCCCATCTCTAGGTAGCGTGCCTTTAATCCCTAGCCTCAAAATCACATCTTTGTTCACACAGTACTCTATGGGCTAGGACTGGGCTTTTAACTTGTGGTATCATGTGTAATGTCTCTAGTAGGTACCTGAAATGTTGTCATGCTGTGCTTTCAATAGACAATAGACAGAATATTTAATCATAGCCATGCACTTGCGTGTTTACATGCGTTTTTCTGATGTGTCTTTCGGATCCGTTCAAAGAGTTGTCGTGTCAGCAGACACCCTATTTAGAGCGATAGGGTGCTTTTCTGCTGCAGCAAAAACGTAACCAAACACACCATACTTTGGGTGTGTGTTGGATTCGTTTTACTTGGCACTTTTGAATACGTTTTTCATATTGATAACGTATCCAAAAACGTATTCAAAAACGCCATGTGAACATACCCTAAAACTGGGGTCTAACTTCTACTTCTGACATAGTAAACGTGCAGTGTACTTTATGGTGGCTGCATACACCTGTAAACATCTCGCCCTTGGTTGAACTTGATTGACATAAGTCTTTTTTCAACCATACTACGTAATTTTTGTTTTTTTCCTTCTTTCTATTTTTTTATCATAAAAAATGAACATTGCAACACAATGAAAATGAAATATATACATGTGTACATGACGTCTGCAAATATATTTACCTCTGCATACTCACAGGAGATTTTTTTTTAGGCTGGAGACACTAAAACCTGGCAAAAAAAAAAAAAAACCATTTCACACAAATGTTCAGATCAACCTGCTATCCGTCCTGTCAGTCAGGAATGCTTGGCTCATCCTTAACATTCCACAGATTCAGACTTCTTTAAATGTACATGTCACAGTGTATCAATCCACAAATAACATTAAGATAAATCATAGAAGAACACTCAAACGACCTTTGCATTCAGCCGCATATAAACAGGTTCAAAGACTGGGAAATAAGTGTGTAAATGGTTCATGTCCATCTTACTTATTTAATAAGTATAAGCAGCGTTGCCACAATGTAAGGATCTACAATGCAAAATTATTCCGAATACTGCAATATGGTGACAAACAAACACAATTTAAGCTTTACCTGCTTAGTGTTTGCATTACATTATTTTACATTCAAACCATAAATTAAAGGGGAGGTGGAAAGTACTTTAATTTTAATTATGAAAGAAACTGTGCACTTAAAGGCGTTGTCTCACTACATACATTGTTTTCTATATTAAAGATCTTGCAAAAATAAGTCACTTTGCAATATGTTTCCATTAACAGTCTCCTACCTATTCCTAGATATCCCCTCTTGTATGGGCTGCATCAGCTCCTCAGGTCGCTATAGCTACTGACCTGTTCAATCTCTCCTGATAGGCTGTCAGCGCTGGTCGCTATAGCTACAGACCTGTGTCCTTAGCAGCTCATCACTGCAGGCCAGTAGTAGCTAGTAACATGCCCCTGAATTCAAAAATGAAACTTAAAAAACAGGACTGAGGTGAGATGAATCGATGTAGTGAGACAACCCTTTTAACCCCTTAACAACAATGCACATATGAGTATTGTCGGTTAGGAGATATGGAGCGGGCTCACTTGCTGAGCCTCCGCCATACACAGTAAGCGCCAGCTGTTATCAGCATAGATTGGAACCAACTCCGATCCCTGCTGTTTAACTCTTTAAACAACACCAAGATGAGATTAAGGAGTGCCAAGTGCTATGGCAGACAAAAGCCTAGTGAAGGCTTCTGTAGCTGCCATATTACTGCTCCCATTTCTTCCTGCTGTAGCCTGGAAGTAAATGGAGCACCATCTTGCTACACATTTCTGCACTATGTTTATTTTCCTGTATGGTGTACAAACGATTGTGCCCCATAGTGGTCAGGTACCTACTTGTACATGTACAAGTGAAAAAATAAAAATGTTTAAGTTCAAAACACCCCTCTTTTGCCATTTTACAAAAAAAGACAAAATTATAAAAAAGTTACACATAATTAGTATTGCTGTGTCTGTAAAAGTCCAATCTATTAACATATAACATCATTTATCCAATATGCTGAACACTGTAGAAGAAAAAAAATTCCCAACGCTAAAATTGCTTTTTTTGGTCATTTTACTTCCCCATACAATTGGCATGATAAGTTATCAAAAAGTTGCATGTATCCCAAAATGATACCATTAAAAACTACACTTAAGAAATGGTGAAAATGGTGCTGCAGTGCAAATTTTTAAAAAATTGAGAAAGTTTTTAGCTTTTTAAAAGAACTAAAACATAAGGAAAAGCTTGCAAAATGGGACAATTATGATTTTGTCACATTCCACCAAACTTTTTTTTTGTTTCTCAGTACATTATGTGGCATGGTTAATGGCACTATTAAAAATCATATCTTTTCCCACAAAAAAAACAGGTCTTCATATGACTATGTAGACAAAACAATAAAGTTATGGCTGCTGGAAGGCGGGGAGGAATAAACAAACGCAACGGGAAAAAAGGCTGCAGTGGGAAGAGCCCTCTTTTCTAAATTAAGAAAAAATATCTCTAAAACTTAAATTTTAATAATATGAAATAAAAATATCAACTCACCAAATGCTATATAGCGCATCTCCCTGGGACCCCAGGGGTACAGTCAATGATGCCTCCAACCAATGTGGCATAATGTCAGGCTAGGGATAAATGGTGACAGGAAAATATACCTACTATGTCCCTCACAATTCCCTGTCTGTCCCTTAGCGGGAATAGCGCCCCAAAAAGGGCGATCCCATATTATCCAAGTCTACTTGTTTTTAACCATACATCCAAAATACAGATATATTAATGGCCTCCGCATTACGACACCACTACAGCCCACTCACAAAAGGGCATAAAACATATGCCCTTTTGCGATTGGGATGTAGTGGTGTCATAATGCGCAGGCCATTAATATATCTGTATTTTGGATGTATGGTTAAAAAACAAGTAACTTGGATTAATAACATGGACGGAAGCATGCGCATGTGTCCCCGTTCCTAACCCGCCGAGAGCCGGATCCTGATTGTGAGATGAACCCATACCCATTAGAGTTTCATGTGTAGGGTAACTAGCGCCTTTGAAAGGAGGTGAGGTCGGGGACAACCTCTGTGACATTGGATCTGGGTCTTAACTATATCCCCTGTGAGTCACACTAGCTCATTAGTCCATGTTATATCCGATTTTTTGTGTAGTGGGAGGGAGATACCAACCCCTCACCTAATTTGATAGCCCACTGAGGAGTTCTTATCTTTGAACGAAACGCGTCCGGACATTTTTTCATTCATTACAATTATTCATTTGGTTGTGTTTATATATTGTGTGATTAGGTTTAAATAGGGTATATTAGGGTTATCTGCGGGATCACCCTTTTTGGAGCGCTATTCCCGCAAAGGGACAGACTAGGGAATTGTGAGAGACATAATAGGTATATTTTCCTGTCACCATTTATCCCTATCCTGATATTAGGCCACATTGGTTGGAGGCATCATTGACTGTACCCTTGGGGGACCAGTAAGATGCGCTATAAACGCATTTGGTGAGTTGATATTTTTATTTCATATTATTAAAAGTTAAGTTTTAGGGATATTTTTTCTTTGTTTATTGTCGTTAATATCCTCTGTTTTGTTGGCTTTTTTTGGTGCTCTTTTCTAAATTCTACAATATAATGAAGAACTGGGAAAAATCTGGGTTGGTATATTACAATCTTTTAATACCCTCTAGGAATGTATAGAAGATCTAAACTGTTGGTTCACATCAAACTAACAACCAACAAAAAACAAAATCCTATGTATGTTGATTCTTTGACACTTTTTGGAAACTTTTTAAGAAGTGCTGATTACTATTGTAAAATGAATTATCTTGCAAGTTTGGTGCAACTTATAGAGGTCCTATGCATCTAGATGGCTGAATAGTCGATTGTTTTATTTCAATGGTTGGTTGTCACACCAAAGAAGACAGATAGTCAGGGTTGAACCGACCCAACAGTGTACCAGAGGATCCTTCAGTGAGCATAACATCTGATGTAATAATTGATCCCAAAGCTTCAGCAAAAGACAATCACAAATGGAGTTCACTCGGGCCCCCCCATAAATTGACTCAAAATTTTTCCCAAATTTTGTCTTTTGGCCCCTCTAAAATTGACCATACATATTAGATACCTGTCAAACCCCCTGGATTTTTGAGGGATTCCCAAACCCAGGGAAATTGGCCCCCTTGATGGCAGATGTTGGACCCAATTTTCCCCCGGTAGTTAATACTGAAAACACACTGTAAAAAAATAAATATAAAACCCCATTCCAGGGGGGAATAAAAATTTTGTGTCACCCCACTGTGCCTCTTAAAATATTACATCCGATATAACACCCCCTAAACATATTTTTTTGCTTTACATAGTCCCACCCCAAAACAAATTTTGTTCCCCACAAAAAGGGCCCCTGAAAACCAAATTTGGGACACCCAAATTTACCTCCGGGGAAATATTGTTGATAAAACAAAATTTGGATACATATTTTAAACCCCCAAAAAAAAAATGGGTTTCCCCACATGTATTCTTTTTGTGCCTTTTAGAAAAAAAGGGTTTGCGGGGCCAAAAATTTTCCCCTTTTTATAAAAATTATTGCTACAATTTGTCCCACAAAAAAGTAATTGTTTTTTATTTTTTTAGTGCTTCTTAAAAAAAGTTTGAATAAAGTTTAAATTAAAAATAAATGTATGATTTTAAAATTTTAAAAAAAGGGGGTTTAATAAAATAAAAAGTAAAGGGGAAGTTTTTTTTTTTTTTTTTTTTTTTCCCCATTAATGATAGGAAAAATTGTTTGGAATGGAAAAAAATTAAAAATTAATTTTTTTTGTGTAGTTTTAAAAAAATTTTAAAAATTTAAAAAAAAATTTTTGGAAAGGGAAAAATAGATCATTGGGGGCAGGTATTTAAAAAAAAATTTCCAAAAGTAATGTCTTTTTTCTCTGTTTTTTTTTGGCTTGGTGGGGGCCTTTGTTTCCCCCGTTTTTTCTTTTTTTGGTTTTCCCCAAAAATATTGGGGGGAGCCATGAAAAAAAAAACTAGCGGGGGGCAAAGGAAAAAATTCGGCGGAAGAAAAAGGGGTCATTTTGGGGGCGGTTTTTGGGGGGGGGGGAAAAACCCCTATTTTTTTTAATTTTTTTCCCCTTTTTAAAAAACCCTTCCCTTTTTTTTTAAATTTCTCAGAAAAAAAAAAAAGTATTTAAAGGGGTTTCTGTAAAAGAAGCCAATGTATAGGATGAAATAAAGAAAATATTTTATTAGGGAAAATTTAATTTAATAAAATAGAAATTTTAAAAAGTAATAAAAGAAAAAGGGGGTTTTTTTAAGTTTTTTTTTTTAAAGGGGGAATTTCAAAAAAAATTTTGGGGGGTTTGGGGTGTGGTTTTTTATGGTTTTGGTTTGGGCACACATATTGCTTTTACTGTCATCTTTTAAAGGGGAATGATAAAGTTGCAAAAAGGGAGATTATTGCCTTTTTGGGGGCCCAACTGGGAGTAATTTGAAACAGTAAGTTTTTGGGGAAAAGGTTTGCACACTGCACCAGCTGCAATCGATTTGAGAGGTAAATGTTAGTGGAGCAGCTCACTAACAGAATAAATCAAGGGGCTACCAGACGTGTATCAACAGTTCAATGAACCCTACTGTGTATGGGGCTCCGAAGCAGATGGATGATCATTGCACCTGTGCTAACAAAGTTGCATCAGCAGAAAAGGATTCAGTCTTCATGACAGAATCAGAATTGGACCTCTGCTGTTTGGGAAAGGATTACCATCTCCAGTGAGTAACATGTTCTGCTTCATTGTAGAAAGAAGGTTTCTGGCTTAACCTATAGTCGTGGAGTGAGTATGGGAGGCATGTAATTACCAGGAGCCCTCACTGTCATACTTAGTTATATAAAAGGTAGACAAACTAAGTCCCAAAAACCTTTATCTCATTCGATGTTTAAATGGCAAGCCAGTAGTAAAATAAGTGCTTTATTAGAAAACCATTTTAAAATCCATAGAAAAAGTAAACCATCAAATGAACGTTACGAAAACACCAACCGTACTCATCAGTGTGCTGTCGGGTATAGATTGGAATACGACCGACGCGTTTCGGTGATACACACCTTATTCCTGGTCCTGATTTATGGAATAGATGGACATTGGGTGTCAGGTAAAAAAACATCAGAAAGCAATCATCCTGCACCAAAAACATCAGAAAGCAATCATCCTGCCACCATTGCTGGAACAAAAGTTGGTGGTGATGGCCTTATGGTCTGGGGAATTCTTTGTGGCACTCTCTCAGCCACTTCTCCATGTGAAAGGGATTCTCATTAGATTTGGGTATAAATCCATCCTTGCAGATTATGTTCAGCCATACATGCTGATTGTCTTCTGGGATTTTCCAGTATGGCTAGAAATGTGTGACATTGGTTGGAAAAGAATGACTAAGGGCATGTTCACCCGACGGATTTGGCCGCGGGTTTCGAAACGGTTCCCGCGGCCAAAACCTCGTCCAAATCGCGCCCAGTTTAGTAACATGGTTTCCTATGGGAAACCTCATTACTGTTCACACGCGGCGGGTTTGGCCGCGGCTTTGGGGTCGCAGCCTTGCCGCGCATGTTTGTGAACTCTCCTGTCAATTCTTGACAGGGAGTCCTCAGCGCGGCGGCCGCGCGGTGTTGCTGCGGGAATCTCCGCGGGTGTCACCACGGTTGGTGCGTGGCTGGCGGCGTGGTTTTCCCCCTGCCTATTAATTTGCATGGGGGCAAACCCTCGCCGCAAGCAGCGCCCCAAACCATGCCCAACCCGCGGCACAACCACGCCCAGCGCCCACGCCGCATACCCGCGTCGAGAGACGTAAGTTTGCGGCGAAGTCAGGACAAGGCCGCCGTGTGAACAAGGCCTAAGACTTCCAAGTTCTACCCTGGCCCTCTAATTCCCCAAACTTGAACTCAGTTGAGCATCTAGGGGATCACCTCAATTGTCATGTTCGCTCTTTGGATCCTTCATATACACCCTTCAGCAGCTTTGGGATGCAGTCAGCATGGCTCCAGATACCTGTAACAACCTACCAGGACATTTCTGAGTCAATCACTTACTGCACTCAGCAATAGATACATGGATACTATGACCTTACATAAATGTCATAAGGCAGTTTTTTTTTTACAGATCACGTACAAATGCAGAACTGATAAACATTTAAACTAGTGACATGTAAAGTCACATTAATTCTTTCATCACAATGACATCTGCCAGTGGCTAGGATATATTAAAGAGAACCCGTGGCCATTCACGACCTGTCTTAGAAAATAATTGTATTATCCACAAAATAAGAATTTTGGAACATCTGTCCTTAGATCTATATCTTGTGTGGTTCCCCTGATATTTATCCTAGAGACTTGGTATCAATTGTGGGTGTTTCCTGCATAGTCTGAGATTGTCCAATCAGAGCAGACAAAGTCAGTGGGTGCAAGTAGACAACTCTCAAATACAGGAATGGTAACACCCAGTTGACAGCTCCAGTAAAAGAAGCAATAACAGGAACAGCACAACACAGAGCTATAAGAGAAAATGCTCCAGAATTGTTATTTCACAGGAAACACAATATTTATCAAAACAAACAATTGAAATGCCCCATGTCCTCTTTAAAAAGCAAGAGTAGGGATCTGAGCAAAATTGACAGGGATCAATTGTGAGGACAAGACAACTGGGTCAGAGTATTACTACCCCAGTTCTGGTGGGGTATTCCTGGTGGCTGTGGTTAGTAGCTACTAAACTGTATCCAATGATGGGTAACCAGTGAGCCAGTAATAGGGTCATGGATGTCCAACACTCATTGATGCACATGGGGAGTGAAGGCTAGCCTGTTTGTTCCAATCCTACAAAAGAGCAGCTGTAGCACAAATTGATATAAATGGACATATTCTGAGATTTTGTGGAGTTCATGCTTCAATGAGTCAGTTTTGGTGCCAGAGGGGGACCTATACAATATTAGACTGTATATAGGCAGTAGGTTTTTATGGTACAGATCATCAGTAGAAATAATATGCTAACAAATGAGCCCCCAAATTAGTTCTGAAAACTCCGTGTGGAGGCAGCCAGGAGACTGATTTATTTTTTGCTATTAGCCGACAGTTTTTCCCCAGGAAGCCATCATTTTTCTTTATCTACTGACACAGCAAGAGTTTAATTAAGGTAAATGTTGTTATATGTTGAAATAACCTGGAAAAGCCCAAGCACGTATTCAAAGCAGAACTTTTAACTGGGGCCAAAGCAAAACATGACAGTTTATGGGCCTCTTCATTAGTCAACAAAAATGGAAATAAAATATGGGACACAATTATTATGGCGATTGCATCAGGATTCTGGCTTAATTTGCACCAAAATACTGTTGTACTGGCTTTACACCACAATTATTATAGGTTTTAGACAGTTTATAGACACTTCTGCACCTCGCTTGACAAAAGGAGTGTGGTATTTGTGAAAGGGGCATGGTTTAGCTGGAAGGAAGAACGGTTTAGCATGCAACACCGTGTGCCAAAACAATGCGCCAACATTTTGGCACTAGTGTTGAGCGATTGCGTTGGCTATCGAGATCGAGCGCTATCGATAAGGTTTTTCGATAGTGAGCATCGATTATGAGCGATTACCCTTAAAGTCTATGGGAGAGCAACAACACCTTCATTATTACACCCAAACAAGGCTGGAGAAGCTGAAATTAAAAATCCACAACAGTCAAATGGATACGTGCTACATCTTAGGCAACACACTTAGGTTATAAAAGTCACAGAACCTTTCAATTCACCTGTGGTGACTATAGAATTTCTTTTTTAAGATTTTCGTGGATGCTGCGTCAATGAACAAAGCTGGGTGCGCAAAAGTCAAAAAAACACGTATCTGTTAGTTTTCGTATAATACACGGTATTTTTTGCACCTTTCAATTCACCTGGGGTGACTATAGAATTGCCTGTGTTAAGATTTACGTGGATGCTGCGTAATGAACAAAGCTGGGTGCGCAAAAGTCAAAAAACACGTATCTGTTATGTTTTCGTATAATACACGGTATTTTTTGCACTTTCAATTCACTGTGGTGACTATAGAATTGCTGTTTTAAGATTTACGTGGATGCTGCGGGCAATGAACAAAGCTGGGGGGCGCAAAGTCAAAAAACACATATCTGTTATGTTTTCGTTTTAAAAACGGTATTTTTTGCACCCTTTCAATTCACCTGTGGTGACTATAGAATTGCTGTTTTAAGATTTACGTGGAAGCTGCGTCAATGAACAAAGCTGGGTGCGCAAAAGTCAAAAAACACGTATCTGTTATGTTTTCGTATAATACACGGTATTTTTTGCACCTTTCAATTCACCTGTGGTGACTATAGAATTGCTGTTTTAAGATTTACGTGGATGCTGCGGTCAATGAACAAACCTGGGTGTGCAAAAGTCAAAAACACGTAACTGTTATGTTTTGGTATAATAAACGGTATTTTTTGCACCTTTCAATTCACCTGTGGTGAATATAGATTGCTGTTTTAAGATTTACGTGGATGCTGCGTCAATGAACAATGCTGGGTGTGCAAAAGTCAAAAAACACGTAACTGTTATGTTTTCGTATGATACACGGTATTTTTGGCAACAAACAACCTGTGCTGACTACAAGATTGCTGGATTGTAATTTAACTGCAAGGTGGATATATCAACAGTCACAGGTGTAATGGGTAAAATTAAATGAACACATATCTGAAATGTATACTGATAATAAAAGTGGAGTTTTGCACCTAACAAAGAGACCTGCAGTTACTAGAAATGATGTGTATCCAATATAAGTTCAGGCTGCCCAATATCCAGGAAATATTTCAATAGCAAAACTGTTAATAATAAAGATATTCCACTACAATGTCTACACTAAGTCTTGGTGAACTTTATCCAGTGTTCTTTAAAGATAGAGCTTGTCTGTGTTCGCCCGCGGGCCCCCCCCCCTGCTCCCCCGCCGTGAATTTACAGCGGTAGATGCTGCTTTAAAATTCTCTAGCTAACTACATAAAATCTTCAAATCTCTAATATAACTAAATTGGAGGATCACAGCTAATCGTAGAGGTTTCTCTGTGCAGAAATAGCGTAAGTGCGCTGAGCTGTTTGGCCCCAGGCGGAGCGGGGGTCCTATCCTATGAGACGCTGAGAGACACTGAGGCTGAAACAGGAAACGCTGTTCTATGTAAAACGAGGGTCATGTGATTTTTCCAGCCAATCGCAACCATACACATCCCAGTCATGATGTCGCACACACATCTCACTCTGCTCTATTCTGTAATCTGATTTGCTGGCCGCCAAAATTACAGGAAGCGCCGAAAAAGGCGCGATCTTAATAGATGATGCTCAGATTTTTAACCTTAATTATCGCATGATCTGGAAATTTCGATCACCATAAAACTTGCCGATTTCAACTTTGTCGATAAAAATCGCTCAACACTATTTGGCACAATTAGTGCTTTACAGTAAGCGAACTAATGGACAATGTAAATTTAAACTAGAGAGTCCAAACGTGCGCCAGATGTATCAACACTATGATAAATGTTCCTCATTTTAAGATTGTCTGGTCTAAATTAAGACTAAGGGCCACATGTATGAAAACTGTCTAGGTCTAAAACTTTTTGTTGCCCATAGCAACCAACCAGAGCATCCCTTTCATTTTTCCAGAGCACTATATGAAATGAAAGGGGCGCTCTGATTGGTTGCTATGGGCAACCAAAGTGAGTTTTAGACATAGACAGTTTTCATACATGTGGCCCTAAGGGCCTTATGTGTGAAAACCGTGTAGGTGTAAGACTTTCTTTGTTGCCCATAGCAACCAATCAGAGCGCCCCTTTCATTTCATAGTGCCCTGGAAATATGAAAGGGGCAATTAGAGATCAGCTTTTATTTTTCTAGAGCCCTATATGAAATGAAAGCTGATTAGTTGCTATGGGCAACATAGACAGTCTTATTGCTAGATAATTTTCAAACATAAGGCCCTAAGTATTGGGCTATGTCTACAAAGATAAAATATCGTCCGATATCCAACAGTATTTTAACTTCGCTGCATCACGGTTTTTGCGCAAAGTGGTTGGATTTCTTTGGATTGCGGTTTAGAAATCCTCAGTAAAAAAATCTATACAGTGTAGATTACAGCATGGATTTTCTATTGAGGTCTACACAGCGCTGGTTGAAGTTGGATTTTCAACGGATTCTAAATACTGAATCTGCTGTAAATCCGATAAAAAACCTGTGCTGTGTAGACATAGCCTTAGGCAGTAATGATAAATCTGGCCCTATGTCTTTATTTGGTGCTTGCACCCAGCAGTATATTAAAGCAAGCACAAAAGGAGACATTTCAGGAGAGTGCCCAAAGCCATTAAGAGGCCATAGCAATAAAGTCACAAGGGAAGCTCTGACCCTCACGTATACATATATGCATGTAATCTGAAATGGATTGATTTGACTGAATCATTTTTGGAGAAGAATCATCAGAAGTGCATACCCACCATCATGTTA
Organism: Phyllomedusa bahiana; assembly: GCA_025379985.1. NCBI lineage: Eukaryota > Metazoa > Chordata > Amphibia > Anura > Hylidae > Phyllomedusa > Phyllomedusa bahiana. The sequence goes on along the minus strand of JAODAL010007512.1, from coordinate 109,592 downwards.
AGTAAAATATTGTACTAACTCTAAGGGGCAGATATGTTATTTTACATACACTTGCCCCTAAAAAGGTGGTTCTAATAGAAACTTAGCCCTGGTCTTCAAGGAGCTGAATGGAATCAAGCTTAGGATCACAAGCATTTGGTAGAAATAGATCATTCAAAAATATAGAGGCAGAAAATTGATCTATGCAACCGAATACAAACATCCTTAGAAACACATATACTATGTACTTCTAAAGGCTAGATATAGCAAAATGGAAATGTCTGAAAATGTTTGCTCCTTTTGGTTTACTGATCGACAAACACGGTATTGTTTGTCATTATATGGGTGGCAGATGTTGCCGCATTAACACAATAATTGGGCCACATGTATGAACCTGTTTAGGTTTAAACACATTTTTTTGCCCATAGTAACCCATGAGCAAAAGAGTGAGTTTTAGACCTAAACAGGTTCAGACATGTGGCCCAATAAGTTGAACTGGGAATCCTTGGGTGAACCAGAGCAAATGACTCTGAGACCAATACATAGAGAACATGGACACAACCACTTTTACTTTCATATTAATCTTTATATCCAGTAAGATTTTTTAGGTTATTTGTGAATTATCCAACTACAAATAAGGTGTCTTCTGCTACAATTTTGAGGCCCTGTTATTGTAGGAGGATAATTATTGAGATAGAAGCTCAGCACATCTGAGAATCCACTGATGTAGACATGAAACTATCATTACTCATCACAACAGCTCTATATTTCATTTGTTGAATTCCAAGAATGTTTAAGTAACATAATAAACACTATACATGTTATATATTGTTTACATCTGGGGATTAATTTGATATCATAACCATAAAACATCATGAAATTTCAAATTTCGGAAATTCCATATGTTTTACCCTTTCATTCTTCCAAGAAATCATCTAATCTACTTGCCTATCCATCTATCTATCATAACAATATAAATTAAAGTATGTAAGTCATTAAAATTGGCAGTGATGAATAGAATTCCTCCCTTTACTCTCTATATCAATCACATATCTAAATATTATAATATTCCTTCTATTAAAATTGTTATCTCCTTAAAGGGAATCTGACATCAGAAAATGATGTATTGTTTAAATCACCTTTTGAATTTCAATCAGATTCTTTTAAGAATTTTTGGTAATTATTTATATTTTCCACATCATTATCTAATATAAAAATCCTGGAATACTATTCCAGGAAATCGTCTGATCTATTGACTATTCATCTATCCATCATAGCAATATAAATGAAAATATATGTGTAATTAAAATTTACAATGATAAATAGAATTCCTTACTTTACTCTCCATGTCTATCATACACATAAAATATTTCAATATTAGAATACCTTCTATTAAAATTTGTATCTGCTTAAAGAGGTATTCCCATCACACTGATTAGCTTAAGACTTGTAGGCAAAGGTAAATAGAGACTATTACCAAATGCATTCTGTTCTGATTTTGCGGTATTTGAGAGTTAGGGCAGTTCTTATCTCCTGCTTGTTTACACAAGGTTTCCTAGGTCCTAGGTTACCAACCATCTTTCTCAGAACTTGTCTTTTCTTTCTTACTGACAAACTTTAGCCCTTTAGGGTGCGTTCCCATGGCAATGGACAAATACTGGTTGGTTTATCCGACTGGTATTTGTCCTGTTTTGTGGCCATCCCCACGGCCGCAGGGGGGGGGGAGGGGGCGGCTTTACTCCGCGATGAGCGGAGAAAAGCCCTCCCCCTTCACATTCACTTGCACATATTCCGTCCAAAAACCAGACAGAAGAATGTGCATGTAGAATGTTCTTCGGGCGGCCCGCAGGCGGAAAATCCACCATAGAGCCCCAATGTGCTAATTTTCGGCCGTTTTTTCACACGGTCTGCAAAACCGCAAACTGTCTGAAGAACCTGCCGAAAACCCATGCCGTGGGGACATGCACTTAGAGCTCTGTCACCTTATGCACCGCTGTTAAAACCCCTCCATCACCAACGTCCCTCTAACAGACTCAGCTAAGAATAGCAGAGCTGATATGACAATCACTGTTGTAAAACCACTCACAGCCTTAACAGGAAGTGGGTGCCTGAAATTGACTATGAAAAGAAGGCTCTGTGAAACAGCCAAATAGTAAAAATCTCCTTTATGTCCCTTTCTGTCATTAGAAAATTATGTAATCCTTAAATCAAGTTTTTGTGTCAGATTTTTTAAGAATTTTTGATGAATTTTATTTATTTTTCACATCATTTTTAATAAATAAAAATCCTGAAATCCAAATTTCACTATTGTCACTAAGCATAATAATAGGCTGACATTTCCCATTCAGTAGTGATCACTTCTCACCAGACTACTTAATATCATCCAAGGCAGGCGGGCTCACCCTCTCCCCTTTCCTGCATAGTGACTTCTTCTTGAGTTACAGAGCGTGCCCACAACACTCTTCCACAGATGTCAGTGAGTTAAGCTCCTGTTCACAGATCAATATTGTGCTTGTTGCTGCTGTAAAGCTCTAAAAGCATTCTCATAATCGTATAGAAAATACAAACACAAATCTGAATGCAGAAAAACAAAAACAAGAAGAAAATATGTCTCAGTATCTGTTCTTAAAGGGAATGTGGCATCAAAAAGTTATTGTGTAAGTCCCAGTTTTATGTTAAAAACATTTTTTAGGAATCTTTGTTTTTTAAAAAATGTTATATCACTTTCAATATTTTTTAATAATTAAGGTTGCAGTTTTCACTTGGCCACTAGGCCTTGTTTGCACTGCTTTAACAGCAGTCAGAGAGATGCTTTACAGCAACTTCATGCACATAGGAGATTTAAGACTGATTCAGTCCAATTCACTTCTATAGGAGAGTTTTCTAGTCATGCTCTGTGACCTGGGAAGAAATCAGTGTGCAGGGAGGTGAAAGGGTGAACTGTGACTATCTCCTCTTGTGACTGGTGGATCCTGTGTTATCTATTCACACTGGTGTCTCCTTTCAGTTTGACTCTCTTTGTGCTGATAATGAGCAGACAACTGAGAATCTTTCTGTACAGAACAGGAAGTGTCAGACAATTTTTAGGCTTAGTGGCCAAAGTTAAAAACTGCAGGACTTAAGAATTATTAAAAAAAATATTGAAAGTGATATGGAAAATTAAAAATATATATATAACCAAAAATTCTTAAAAAATGTGTTGAAGATAAAAATGTGAGTTAAACAATAAGTCATCATGATGACACCTTCCCTTACCAGGCATCTCAAAATCGGCCTCCAGCTTTTGGGAAATACAATCCATCATGCATTATATAGTCTATAACAGTGGGCATGATGGGAGTTGTAGTTTCCCAACAGCTGGAGGGCCGCAGTTTGAAGATGCCTGCTCTAACCCCTTAATCCCTCCAAAGAAAAAAAATATGACTCTTAATTTTTCTCCTCCTCATCTTCCAAAAGCCATAATGATTTTATTTTTCCACCTACATAGACATATGAGGGCTTTTATTTTGCGGGAGAAGATGTACTTTCTAATGGTGTCATTAATCGTACCATAGAGTATACTGGTAGACCGCAAAAAATTCTAAGTGGGGCAAAATGTGAAAAAAAAGTACTTGCGCCATGTTTGCGGGAGTTTTGTTTTTACGGTGTTCAATTTTCAGTAGGTAGATTCGGTAGGTACATATTCTACAAGTAGATGGCATCCTCCAATATCAAACATGTACGGTTTCCATTATGTTTTGTATCTGTGAAATTTGCGCCGCCCATATTCTGCACCCAGTAACTTTTTTGTTCTAACACATAGGGATGTGAGTGTGGAGGCATTTTTTGCAGGCTGAAATGTATTTTTTATTGCTACCAGTTTGGAATACATGCAACTTTTTTTATTCAATTTATTCCAATTTTAAGAGGACATGAAATGACTAAAAAACGCAGTTTTGGTGTTTAGAATTTATTTTCTTCTACAGTGTTCAGTGTACGGGATAAATTAAGTTATATTTGAATAGATTGGACTTTTTTCAGATGCAGCGATACCAAATATGTGTAACCTTTTTATTATTTTATTTCTTTTATTTGTAAAATGGCGAAAGGGGGGTGATTTCAATATTTTTATTTTATGCTTTAAAACTTTTTTTGCTTTATTTTGTTATTTTACTTTAACATTGAGTCCCCCTAGGGTACTTCACCACTAGGGGGAGCGATCATTTATACAACCTAATTCATTGTATGTACAATGAATTAGGTTGTACAAAGATGGCAGTTTCCCCAGTTCTTGCCTGGCGCAAGGCTTCCAGCTGCCATGTTAAGCAATCGGGAGCCTGCGATTTTGCCGTGGGTGTCCCGATCGCAGTGAGGAACAGTGCTCAGCACCGTCTCTCATTGATTTAAACGCCACGGCCATCCTTGCCACGGCATCTGAGGGGTTAAACAGCGCAGGGGCGGCTGCGATCCTGCTACACAACTCCTAATCGCCACCAGGATGTCGTCATCTGTCCAGATGGCTTAAGGAGTTAATCAGTAAAAATATAGGTGACACCTTACCTATAATTACCTGATTAGGCGCCTATTACTGAGACATACAATGTAATCACCCGCACATGAATCATGCGAAATACAATAAATACATTTTCTTTTATTTAAGTGATATGTACAATAGATTTGACTTTTAGTGTGATTGTTTTCGGTCAGTCAGACCTTTTTTCACCGAGTCGTTTCTGACATGTATATAGTTGTTTGGAAATCTTGCCGCAGCTCGGTAGGAAAAGGAGATCGCCATAATATTGAGACATGTCAAACACTTTTATCTCTGGATATCTGGCCTCTAAGCTCCCAATGATTGCATTGGCCATGCATTTTCTATATCATCCACAAAGTTTTTCAAGAAGCAAACTGCTCAAGAGGGCTGAACACAAGTATTTACTAAAGCAGACATGTCCTAGGCTCTAAGGGCGACATGTATGTACGTAGGCTCTGACACACCAGTTTAAAATAGATGTAGAAGAGTGTATAGTATTAGAGTATGAAAAAAAGTGTTAGGCATCAAACATTTTGGCACATAAAGTGCCATTTACATGGCACAAGACAAACACCGGTCAGTTTATCCAACCGGTATTTGTCCTGTTTTTGTGCCATGCACACGGCCGCAGGGTGACGGCTTTTCTCCGCGGTTTATGGAGAAAAGCCCTTCCCCTTCACATAGACCTGTACATAGTCCATCCGACCGCTGGGCGGAAGAATGAACTTGTTCTATGTTTTCAGACTGCCGGCGGTCTGAAAACCGCGGTGCGGAAAATCTGTGGAGTGGGGAGTGCTGTAAGGATTTTTCATTAAGGTCCATGTGAAAGTTTTTCAGCCGGTTTGCAGCCGGTTTTCAAAACCGAGAACCGGCTGAAAAACCATGCTGTGGGGACAAGCCCTTATGCACCAACATTTGTATGGCAGTTTTGCACCAAACTTTACCGCATTCTTGGCGCATTTAAAAGTGTTGTGTCTTGAGCAGACTCGTCATGCATCTCATCCCACATTTTTATTTTTGTGCTCTGTTTTTGGACAGTGTGAATGACAGTGTTGGAGTAGATCTGTTGCATGGTGTCATGCTGGCTGTTAACAGAGCCACTGGTAATGTCTAGGAGTAAAAATTAAGTATATTTTGGGTGCCAGATGTTCATGGCTCCAAGATTCCTACTATTTTATTTTTAATATCTGTTAGTTGGTAGGTTTAGTGTATTTCTTCATACCAAGTTGAATAAAAATATTTGTTTTATATGTTATTGTTTGTTGAATAAAATGGTTTAAAATTATAGTGAACGGGGCTACACTAGATGTCGGGCTGAAAAGACACCAGACTTCTGGCACAGCCCCGTTCATACATGTCACCCTTTATCTGGCTTGGTTCTCGGCTTCATTTTTTTCATCTTCATTTTGCATTATGTTGGGTGACATTTTTAGGCTTCAGAACCAATTATCAGTGTTCCATGGAGTTTCAACAGAACCAATTAATATTGTATGTTGAGAGGCCACTGTATAAGGACATCTCCCTGTTATATAAATCAAGAAAAGTGGTCATAGACTAACAACAGTATTCAAATCTATATAAAAAGTGATCTCTTGGCATATGTTTGGTTGGGTCTACATAAGTACACCTCTTCATCAACTGTACTCTGAGGCGTGCAGCATGGATGTTCATTTTTACCTTTCTTTTTTTTTGCAGAGGATTTCAAATTCTTAATCAGAGAAACAAAACACCAACAACTAGAAAGATATGTTTAGAAATAAATCAGCAGAGAATTTCAATCTACACACAGCATGATGATGATGAAAGGCAGAGATTGCAGTAATTGTGTCAGCTCTTGTTTTAAAAGCAGTGGAAATACAAGTTCTGTCACCATAAACATTACCCTGGCCTCTGGTGTGGGGTCAAACGATCCTAAAGAATGGACTAGGCATTGGTCAAGTGCTGTTTGTCATTCCTCAAAGTCCTTATCATCAGTCCCATAAAGATAACAGTAAATGGTACAATAAATTGCACTTTAGCACCTGCTTTTAGAACACACTAATCTCTCTAAAATCCTTGGCTGGTCTGTTTCTTCACAGTTTCCAGGAATGATTTTTCCTAAATATTTAATTGTTCAGTTTTCCAGTAGAATAAATTTTCTTTTTGCGGAAATGTATACGACTAGATTAGTAGCATAATATATAGTATATAACATTTATGGTGCTATCTATTACCCTGTTTCCCCGAAAATAAGACAGTATCTTATATTAATTTTTGCTCCTAAAGACGAGCTAAGACTTAGTTTTAGGGGATGTCTTATTTTTCCATGAACAAGAATTCACATTTATTGTTGAACAAAACATCAACATGTATTAATATACTTTAGTGATTTCATCACAAACATCAGCATAAGCAGCCAAACTGAATTGCATAAAAAAATGCACTATGTCTGATTTTCGGGGAAACAGGGTACCCAGATAATAATAATTTTTTATCATTATTTATATATCTCCTATTGTTTATATACCGTAGCACTACCATATTCCTCAACACTGTACAGAGCTCACAATCTAAGATGCCCACACTAGTTTCATAGGACATTAAATGTTAAAAAAAGTTTACTCCCCTTGGATCCATCGCTGCGCCATACTCAGTCTCCACCAGCCTAGTGGGTTTTTTTGCTGAATGGGTGCAGTGGTCATGTGCCACTGCCTGACTTGACCGTTTGAACAGCTCAGGCAGTGGCACATGACCCCAGTAGCCATTCCACCCTTTCAGAAGAAGCAAAAAGTAATCAGAAGACCGGGCGGAGAGTGAGGACAGTGCAGAGATGGATCCAAGTTGAGGGAAAGTGAAAAAAAAACTAAAAGATTTTTTTTTTTTAAATATTTAGCCTTAAAAAATTTTTTTCAAATAATCAGACAACCCCTTTAATCTATCAAAATGCTTTTGCCCCCTTTAGGAGGGGAAACTGACGTCCTAAAGGGAAAACCCCCCACAAACGGAGAATAGCCAGTCCCCCGGGGGCCAATTGGAGGGTCCTTAAAATCTGGGGCATGGACCCACTGCATTATATTTTTCTTTATAAGGCTTTGGTTCATGCACCATGTTCCATGGCACATTGTTAACTGTAGAAACCTATTTTATGGATAAAAAAAACATTTTTTTCCCTGTCATTTATTTTATTTATTTTCCCTTTAGAAAATTCTATATTCTATAATAAAAAATACACAAAAAAACATTTGCCTTTTAAAAAAAGCCTTTATTATTTTAGAGAATTCTAAAAAAACCCACTTGTTAAAATTTTTGCCGACCATGACCCCAAAAAAGAATACCTTTCAGTGTACGAGATGTCTGCAGACTTTAAAAAGGTGATTATAGTGCATCCAATAACTCACAAAAAAATCTTCTCGGGGACTAGATTTCTTCTCTTCCTTGTTTTTTTCTGAATCCACCCCAAAGATGCCCATGAAAAACTTCTTTGTTCAGGGACAAAGTGTTGAGGGGATTATTATCGACAAAAGTTGAAAATCGGCACATTTTTTTATGGTGATGGGGATTTTTTTGGGTTTCATGGGGAAAATTTTTGGGTTTTAAAAATTGTCCCACCCTTCCAATTTAAGAGGCCTTTTTCGGCGCTTCCTGTTTTTTTTGGCCCGGCCACCCAAATAAGTTTTACAAAATAGGCAGGGGGGAGTTTGGGGTGTGGGACGTAGACTGGGATTTTGTAGGGTTTGGGCGTTTTGGGGCGGGGAAAAAAAAATTTCCCCAGGACCTCTTTTTAAATTTAGAAAAAAGGGGTTTTCCTGTTCAGCCTCATGTCTCTCCCCATCTCGTGCGGGGAAAGGGAACGTCCCCGCCCCTGCTTGTTTTCCAAAACGCTCCCCGAAAATTATTATATTTTTTCCCACAGAGAAACCTTTTTACTATTACTGGGGTTTTTTAAACAATTTAGTTAGATTAGAGTTTGGGAAAGTTTTTTATGTATTTAAAGTTTTGAGAATTTTTTTAAAAGGAGCTTTCTATGGCTTAAAGTCACAGGGGGGCGCAGAGGGGGGGGCCCCCGCGGGCAAACCCAAAAAAAAAAAAGGTTTTCTTTTTTTAAAAAAAAAAGAATTACGGGAAATAAAAAGTTCACCAAAAAATTTTGTTTTAGAAATTGCAATAGCTTTTTTAAATTAACATTTTTTTCTATTGAAAATTTTTGGTTTTGGGGGCCACACCCTTTGAACTTTTAGGTTAAAATTTTTTTTTGTAAACTGCAGGCCCTCTTTGTTAGATGAAAAAAAACTCCCCTTTTTACCCAGTATACTTTTTCCATTTTTGGGTTTTCTTTTTCAATTTTGCCCTTTTCCCAATTTTGTTGATAATCCCCCTTGAAATTTTTAAAATTTTAAATCCAGCAATTTTTTTTTAATTTCACCACAGGTAAATTTGAAAGGTGCAAAAAATTTATTTTTGTATTATACAAAAATAGAAAAACTCCCTTAAAGAATACTGGTTTTAAAGTTCCCCATAAGATTAGTGAAAGTTTTTTGCTTTTGGGCTTTTTTTTTAAAACCCCTTTTTTCCCATTGTCATTTTCCTGGATATTGGGCACCCGGGAAACTTTTGGATAAAATTTTTTTAAAATTTAAATGCGGGGTCTTTTTGTTAGGGCAAAACTTCCAATTTTATTTTCAGTTTTACATTTCAGTAAGGTTTTCCCTTTTAAATTTTTGCCCATTCCCCCTTTTTTTGGTTTATACCCACCTTGAAATTAAAATTAAAACCCCATAAAAGTCAGCAAAGGTTGATAGGTGAAAAAAAATTACCTTGTAATTTCCGAAAAAAATTTTCAAAAATACGGGGTTTTTTGATTTTGGGGCCCCACTATTTTGCTTTTTTTCATTGGGCCCCCTTGGGAATTTTAAAAATGTAAATTACTGCAATTTTTTATTTACCAAGGTAAATTTGTTTTAGGTGCCAAAAAATCCCCTTTTTTTAAATCCAAATTTCAAAACCCGGAAAACGTTTTTTTTGGGCACTTTTTGCCCAGTCCAAAATTTGTTATTAGTTCCACCCTTTGCATTTAAAATTTGAATCCGGGGAAATTTGGGTGGTTACCACAGGTGAATTGATAGGTGCCAAAAAAATCCCTTTTATTACCCGGGAATACTTTTTCAGATACAGTTTTTAACTTTGGGCAGACCAGTTTTGTTGACTTGAAAAGATCATTACTTTGCAGTTATATTTGAATCCAGCAATTTTTTTTTTTTTTGGAATTTTGGGGGAAATTTGGAGAATACCCTTGTGTTTTCCCCCGGGGCCTTTTAATAAGAGATTTTCCCAAAAAACCCCTTCCATACCCTTTCAAATTTGTTTTATTTTCTGAACAGGGAGGGCGAAATTCAGGTGGTAAGTGAGAAAAAGGGGGGGTAGGGACATGGGGGTTTTTAGAGGGGTTAAAGGGAGAGAAAGGGGTGCCCCCCCTTCCGCGTGGGGGAAAAAACACGCTTTGCCGGGGGAAACCCTTTCAGTTGGGGGGAACCTTTCGGCCGGGTCATCGCTGGGCCCAGGGCCCTGTGAATTTCAGTAAAAACAGCGTCGACAAATTTTTCCTTCGGGTTTTAAGCAACCCTGCTTTTCCCCAGCAGTCTTCCCTCCTCTATTACCCCCCTTTTCATGGCCACAAATGTGGGTTTTTTAGCATCACCTGCTTTCCGTCCAACTTTGGCAGCCCAAATTGAAAATCGTGTGAACCAAAAAACCCTTTTTGTGGAAAATTCCATTTTCTAAAAGACCTCTTTGAGGGAAAAAAAATGGGGGGCCGGGGGTCGGGAAGGATTTTTAAAAGCTCAAGAGGCCCAAAGAGGATGATTTTCTTGCTCTGACCCCCCCCGGGGTTTAAATGATGCCACAGGGGGGAGGAAAAGGAAAGGCCCGGTCAACCCGGCAAAAAAAAACCCCGGGGGGCCGGTGGAAAAGCCTTGAAGCCCCCTCTTGTTGTAGCCCAGCCCCCTGGATGCGGGAATTCCAGGAGACCCAAGTCACATATGTTGTTGATGATGTCCCGACATTGGGGGACCCATTGTGGTCTTTTCTGCAGAATTTGCTTGCGAGCCCCTTCATAACTGGGGGGGGGAAGGAAGACGAGGGGGGTAGTGCAGAAAGGGGTTTCCCGCCCCCCAAAAAGGGGGGGGAGGGGGGTCTCCCCAGAAGGCCCCCGGTGTTTTTGGATTCCGCCCCCAACGGTAGCGCAAACCCCCGCTCCCCCCTTTATCCCCTTTTAAAAAAGGGGTCCAGGCCCCCTAAAGGGGCCCCTGGGCCTTCTTTGCCCAAAACCCCTCTGTTTTCATCCAGCAAAAGGGTCTTTATGCCCCCTTTGCCGTAATGCAAAGGGAGAGGCAAGAACCTTAGGTGGAAAAACCCCCAACCAAAATGTTAGTCACTTTCCCAGCAAATTTGCTTGATTTTTAAAATGGGAAACACTTGGCCAAAAAAGGCCAACCGGGGGGGGGCCCCAAACCCCACTTTTCACCCCCTCTGTTACCCCTCCTCCGCCCACCACCAAGCTTTTCCTCAAGCTGCCCATGTCTTCGGGTTCTTGTTTCGGGAAATCGCCCCCGGGCTTCACCCTTTCCACCTTTCCCCCCCGGTTTCCCCACCAGCCCCCACCAGGACCCATCCTCCCCCTTTTCCCCTTCCGCCTTTTTAAAAAAACTGCAGGGTTTTAAGGGCCAGTATAGCCCCTGCCTTCTGTTTTTCCGGGGTTTTGAAAAGCAGAAGAAAACTTTTAACCCAAACCATCCAAAGAAAAAAGCCTGTTTGTCGGCATTGCCAGTTTTTGGGCCCTTTGGGGAAATGTTTGCCCTGTCCTTTTCTGGTGGGACACGTTGGGTTCGCCACTTTTTGGGCCCCTTGCCTGCCCCAATCCCAAAGATGCAAAGCGGGGAAATTTCTTTGCCAAAGAAAAGCCGCCCCCTGCCCCTGGGCCCCCCAAACGTTTTTTTCTTTCTAAAATTTTTCAGCGCGTTGTCTCCCTTTTCTGTGGCCGGAAAATTTTCCTTTTCACACCAAACCGGGGAATATTTAAGCAGGGAAAAAGGGCCGCTTTTTTCTCTGGGACAGTCACTGGGTGAGCTGGGTGGATGCCCTTTGAGGGTGACGGGGGCTTTTCAGGCTCAAAGCACGCTTTTCCCAAAACCCGCAGGGTTTGGTGCAGGGTTTCTTTCCCAACCCCCTTTTGGGGTGGCCTTTCCGTCCCCGGGGAAAAACCAGGGCCGTGTTAAATTTTAAATCTGTCTTGGGGGCCCGTCCACCCCAAGATCGGGAGCTGGGGAAAGGGGCCCCCCGCAACGAGACCGAGGGTTTGGCTGGGTGCCAAGAATTTTGGGGGAAAGGCAAGGTGGTTTTTTGGATTAAACGGGCGAAAATTTGCTGGCCCCCCCTTAAAGATGGTTTTAAGGCTGGGCACATCCTTCCCCTTGGCCTTTGCCCATGAACCTTTTTGTCCAAAGAAATTTCAAAAAGAGTCCCCGGGTCTGGACTGCCTGCTGGGGGGAAAGGGCTCAAAGTCAAACTTTTCGCACTTCCCCCCTTTCCCGCACCCTGTTAGTTCCCTGGTGCTTTTGCGGGGTAGCTCGGCCCCCCCCGGGTAAACCCGGGTCTCATTGTTGACGGGGGGGCCAACACGGTGGAAATTTCCCCCCCTCCAATTCGCCCCAGCGATTTTTTGGCACCCGCGTTTCCCCCTACGCATTTACGAAGGCCCACAGGGGGACAACCCGGGGGTGCGGCCCCTGGGGGGGTGTTGAGCCCCGAGAGGGGGGAGGCAGGGGGTTGAAAAAAGCTTTTGCACCACCCTTTTCCCAGTTTTAAAGGGGGGCCAAAAAAAATTGGTAAATGGGGGAACCAATCCCCTTTTTCGCTTGAGCATTTTTTGGTTTGTTCTTAGTTCTGGACGTGTTGGACACTCTGAAAAAAACAGGTCCCGCCGGCCCGGGGGGAAGGGGAGACGGCACAGATGCGGACCCCGGAGCCTTTCTTCCTTTCAAACCAAAAAGGCCCCCCGACGTTTCAAAATTTTCTTTGGGTTTCTTCATTGGGCAGGGGTTTTGGGGTTTCCAGGCTAGTAAAAGGGGTTTGGCGAAAATCTGCTTTCGGGGTTGCTTTCACCCTTAGGAAACCCCAGGGCTGTTTTTTAAAGCTGTCCCGGGGAGGCAGCAGAGGAGGAGGAGGAGGGGGGGAAATTCCAAAGCCCACCGTTTGTTACCGAGGGCCCCCTGTTGGAAAGAGGTTGGGGGGGAATTTGAGGCGGAGGAGGAAGATGAGGGGAAGATCGTTTGTAGTCCCCCTTTTGACCCAAAGAGGTTTGGGAAACCCAAGGCTCCATCTTAAACATGGGGTTGCTTTTTTTCCCTCCATTTTCCCCAAAAATTTAAATCCTCGCAAAAAGGGGCCACCCAAAATGAACAACATTTAAAGGGTGGCCACCCCCCGGGGACCCCCGGTACAAAAAAAAAATCAGCACTTTTCCTTTTCCACCCCCCCAAAATTAGAAAATTTAAAATGGGGAAAGGGAACCCTTGTTTGATTGAAAAACGGGAGCATTTTTGCGTCTGTTTTCCACCCCCCAAAAATGCCCCGGGGTAAAAACAAAATCAGCGGAACGGGGGAAAAGAAATTTTAAAAAGTCCCTCAAGTAGGGTTTAGGGCCCACCCAGGAAAGGGGTGTCAAAAACCCAAATGGGTGCCCTTTTGGGCCCAATCTTTTTTTAACCCCTCACCAACGCATGCAATGGGGGGCCCACAAAAACAACACACAGGGGGATCAGTTCAAGATCAGGGTTTTGCATGACTATCTGCGTTTTCAACCGATGTTTTTTGTATGTGTTGGGGACCAATAGACTTCTGGGAAAATTCCAAAATGGGGCCGAATGGCCCGAGTGGCTTTTTCACCCCAAATAGAGGTTTTTGTCCTCCCCACGCAGCCGGGTAATATCTGGCGGACCTTCAGCACACTGGGGGAAATTTCATTACAGACAAAGCATCCGGCTTTCACAGTTAATGGGGGATGTTTGATTTTAATCAAGATGAATCAGGCAGGGTCTTGTTTGTTTGTTTTTGGCCCAAAAATTTGGGCCGGAGGTCCCCGTTTAGTTGCAGGTCCCCTTCACATTCCTTTTAAAAACAAAATGGTCCTCCTTTGAAAAATGTTTTTTAAAATGATCATTTTTTTACGGGCCAATTTTTATTTTTTTCCCAAACCCTTTTCTTTTTGTTGGTTTTTTTGCGGGGGAGGAGACTGAAAAAAAGACAGCAAGGTTTTATGAAAAACAACGTTTTCCCATTTACTCATTTTTATCTTAAGTTTTTTTCTTTTTTAAAAATTTTGGTTTTTTGAGGGGGTAAATGTTGCGTGAGTTTACGCAAAAATCATGGCCCTTTTTAAAACAGAAATGTGGTTTAAGTGGCATTTCCCCCTACAATTTTTATCAGGGGCTGGGGAAGTCTTTTTTATAATTTTTTGGGGGGTCATGCTGCTTTGAAATAAAATTGCAGCAATCTACAGGTACTTTATAAAAAAAAAAATGTTGTTTCAAAACGGGAATTTGTTCTTCATTTTTGTCCAATGGGGCTAAAGGGGTTTTCTTTGTTTTGGGTTTTTTTGGGGGGGCTTTTTTGCTTTGAAATGCAGCTTTCTACAGGTTATTTTAAAAAAAATTTGTTTCTAACTTTTTTTGTTCTTAAACATTTGCCCAAATTTGGCCCCCAAGGGTCATGTTTTAAATTTTTGGGGGCTTTTTTTTTTGAAATGCAGCTTTTACAAACAGGTCCTATTAAAAAAAAAATTTTTTTTTCAAACGGGACATTTGTTTTTCACAATTTTTAAGGGGGTCAAGGGTGTTGTGCGGTCAGAAAAAGGAATGGGTTTTGGAACTTTTAAATGGCCCAAAATTGCAAAATGACTTGTTTTTGAAAGATCTTTAAAAAGGGCTATCAACCCCTGTATTGAGACAACCCTTTTAAATTTAAAAATTTAAAAAAAAGAGAAACAAAGACAGGGTTGGGTTTCCCATCCTTTTTTTAAAAAGGGTGTTTTTAAAATTTTAAACTACTAAAAAAAAATTTTCTTGTACAAAATAGCTGTTAAAAAAATTTTTTGGAATTGTAAAAGGGAGGGTTCAGGAAAACCTTTTTGACCGGATGTAAGGTTTTTCAGAGGACTGGATTTAGGGCACGGCGAGAAAAAAGTACAGGAAAAATTTCCTCCGCACTTTGGAGTAAAAGGGAAAAAAAAGAATCCCCAAAAAAAAAAGGGCCCACCTGGGGGGAACGGGAAGCGTTAAAACCCCATTTATTTCCAAGTAAAGCTCAAATTGGTCCGGTATTTACGGAGGGGAAGCGTTAACGGGGTTTTTGACTGTGTACTGAGGAAGGCTGGGGGGATTCTCACATTTTCCGTTTCCGAAACTCTGCTTCAGACAACTGTTTTTTTTGCGGGCCGTCATCAGGGAATTTTTTTTAAACCCTGGGGGTTTTTTTTTAGAGACAGACCCCAAAGATGTGCCCCTCCCCCCACCCACTGTAACTGGGGCCCGGGGGTTCATGCTGGGGCCCACAGGACAGGTTTTAGCCCAATGCCTTTTCCCAAACTAAAATGGTTTTTGGGAAAAAACCTCCTTTTTTGGCTTTTTTTAAAATTGGGGGTTTTTCTTGGGACGGGTTTTTAATGGTCATACTGCGGCCCAGGACAGGGCCAGTATAAGTCCAGTTAAAACAAAAAGGGTTTTTTTGAAAGCCCCCTTTTTCCCGGCACTTTTTAATTGGGGGTCAGACAGGTTTAAGGGTCTTTCTGCGGCCCAAGGGGACATTTTCTAGCCCAAATGTCCATTTCCAACTAAAATTTTTGGTTGAAAAGACCCCCTTTTTCCCGGCACTTTTTAATCTGGGGTTTCGGGACGGGTTTAAAGGGGGTCATGGGGGGTTTCCAGGACGGGGTTTGTCAATTTGCATTTAAAAATTTAAAAGGGTTTGGGTTTGAAAAAATTCCTTTTTTCCGGCATTTTTTTAATCGGGGGGGTCAGAAAGGTTTAATGGTTTTTTCTGCGGGCCGGGGGAAGTTTCTAGTAAATGTCCAGTTAAAAACAAAATTTTGGTGGGTTGAAAGCCCCCTATTTCCCATTTTTTAATTGGGGGTTTGGGGACGGGTTTTAAATTTGGTCATTCTGCGGTACAGGCCCAGTTTATAGTTAGTTTTCCAGTTAAAAACAAAAATGGGGGTTTCAAAAAACCCCTTTTTTTCCCAGCCCCCTTTTTTAATCTTGGGGGTCAGACAGGTTTTTGTCTTACGCGGGTCCAGGCAGGTATAGTTCAATGTCCGGTTCAACAAAAAGGGTTTTGGGTGAAAGACCCCTTTTTTCCGGCCTTTTTTTAATCTGGGGTCATGCAGGTTTGGGGTAATGCTCCCTTTCCCCAGGACGGGTTTTATTAAATTGACCGGGGTTCAAAAAATGGGGGGTTGAAAAGGGACCCCTTTTTTCCCCGGGCACTTTTTTCTGTGGGTCAAAAGGTTTTAAAAGGGTTTGTGCGGTCCCAGGAGGGGGGTTTTTCAATGCCAAAGGTTCAACAAAAAATGGTGGTTTCAAAGATTTCTTTTTTCCCGGGCTTTTTTTTTAATTGGGGGGTTTTGCGGGTTTTTGGGGGTAATGCTGCGTTCCGGAAGGGATATTCAATGTCCAGTTAAAGTAAAAATGATGGTTAAAAAAAATATCCCTTTTTGGCTTTTTTTTAATTTGTGGGTGAGGTTTTTTTAAGGGGGTCTGCTTGGTCCCAAAGACAGGGTTAGTAAATTGGGGGGTTGTGTTAAATTTTTTTTTTGTGGCTTTTATACCCCTAAGGTTGTGCCAAAGATGTGCGGGTATCCATTTGACTGTTGTGGCTGTTAATTTCCGCTTCTCCAGCCTTGTTTGGGTGAAAGAATGAAGGTGTTGTTTGCTCTCCCATGATTTAAATGGTCATCGTAAAATCTGCCCCTATCGAAAAACCCTTATCGGGGGGGGGCCGACTATCGACTATCGCCCGATGTCGGCCAACGTAAGCTAACATTTCATGACTCATTTCCGCAGAATTTACCACACAAATATTTTAAATCTTGTGCCCCAAACAGTAAAAGTACCCACAAACAGTAAAACTTCCCCCAAACAGCTATGGAGTTCAAGTTTGTGCACTCACTTGTAGTCTTCTTTTATGTCCCTATAAAGTATGTATGTAAACACTAATGGCCACATGTATGAAAACTGTCTTGATCTAAGATTTTCCCTTTTTTTTGCCCATGGGGGAAATTTAGAGTTCCGCTTTTTATTTTTTCAGGCCCGGTTTGGAATGAAAAGGGGGAGCTCTGATTGGTTTTAAAGGGGACCTGGAAAAACTAAATTCCCAGCAAAAACCCGTCCCCAGCTCTACGTTATACCGCCACAACTATTTTTACCTTTGGAGGGACCTATTCTACAGCGAATTGGGGAAATTCATGGGGCCAGATTTGCACCCCCGTATGCAAACCTTTTTGGCTGAATGGAAAAAAGATACCTATCCACATGCACCCCAGACCCCTGATGTACCTCCGTTACTCGATGATATCCTTGTCATCTGGACTGCGGGCAGGGGGGGCCCTACTTTAAAATTTTATAAAGACTTAATAACTTCCACCCCACCAAACCTTTAAAATTACCTATTCAAGAGCAAAAAACCACTTTTGGATACTACAATAACATCAAAAAACCACGGTATCACATCAGTATACCACAAACCCACAGAAAAAGGGCCACCTCAGAAACGACAGCTTCCACCCCAAACACAAAAAACAATCCATTATATAAACCAGGCTATACGTACAACGTATTGCTCTGAAAAGGCAGACCTGGACAAGCACCTCCGGGATCTGGGGAAAAAATTTCCCAAATTGGGATACAGGCCAAAAAGTGCGGACAATAAAATCAGAAAAAAAGCCCCCCCATCAACAGAGCGCTACTTACATAAAAAAGGACCCAAAGGAAGAACGAGTCCCCCTATTTTGTAACTACAACCCCACGGGAAAATCCTACGAAAGTTGCCAAGGAACTTAAAACCTGTACTACATGGGGGACAACAGACTCAAAGAAAAAAAAAAAAAAAAAAAAAAAAAAAAAAAAAAAAAAAAAAAAAAAAAAAAAAAAAAATTTTTTTTTCAATGTGTGACTGATCATGTGTAACAATTCCCATCACAGGGCCCCTTGTGGGGGAAACAGGGCAAGACCACCAGCCATGAAACCCCACAGATTCACTATTAATAAACAGAACTGATCTTCCCGTGGGACAAAATTCTCAGGATGACCCTTTTATTGAAGATTTAAGATTTGGTTTTAATGGGACACTTTAAGACCCGAGGGAGAGAAAGAATGGGAATTTTAAAAATTTAAAGCAAAAATTTTAGACTCTGCAAAAGGGGTAAATATTATGCCACTTTATGTCAAACATTTGAACTGTGATGGCCACAAAATTTCACCGATGTACGAGATAAACCAGAAATTTTCGACCCCTCTGTCACCCTCACAAGTTTCCCGATAGTTTATTTCTTACCTTTGTAAAATTTTTTCTGCTTTTATTGCATTTTTTTATTTTTTAAAATTTAGGACCCTTTTGAAGGGCCATGTTTTTTTTGTTAAAAAGTCTGTAAAATTTTTTGTTTTTGTTAACACCAGTTGAAGAAGGACTAGTACTCTCGAAAGCTACCATCAAAATATACTCTTACCTGAAAAAGGGATCCCTGATTTCTTCACTCTTCTACTACTTTCTATGGCTAACACGGTACAACAGTATACTATGGGCTACAAAGAAATTTTAGACCTAGACAGTTTTCATACATGTCCCCTGAATTAGGTTGGTATATTTTTAGACACCCTTTTAGGTAGGTAGTCCCCAATTAGGCAAGTATGCTCCCTCATTAAGTAGGTAGGTTAGCCCCTCATTGGATAGGTAGAAATTCCCACTTTTTTTGGTATATAACCCCCTCATTAGGTAGGTAGGTATATAGCCCCCCTTTAAGTAGATGCATAGGCAACCTATTGGGTGGGTAGGTAAATATAAAAGCGTAATTGTCACGTCAAGGGAGGTACAGTGATCCCTGACTGGAACCCAGCCCACTGTCCCTGCCTACTTGACGTGCGGCCCTAGGTGTCAGATGGTAACTGGGTGACAGTCCCTGCGGTGCTAAAGTGCTGGGGCCGTCAGGAGGAAGAATAGTCAGACAGTCCGGGTCAATATCAAATCAGAAACTCCAAGCCACAAATCAGAACCAGAGGGATAAACATAAACAAGCCGAGATCAAACACGAACGGGAGCGAGGTACAAAATCAGAAGACAAGCCGGGGTCAGGAGAACAAGCCGAGGTCAGGTACACAGAGAAGCAAATACAAAACAAGTAATCAGGCAGCAAGGAGAATATCGCAGGCGCAGCACTCAGCTTACAAGGAGTTTAAATGTGATCCCCAGATACCGCCCCTGTAGCTGATTGGAGCGGCCTCTGGGTCCTCCCATTGGCTGGTGCGACACACCCCTTGTCCCGAGTGGCCGGGCCTCTGTCACTCACAGAGCTGCCAGCAGCATGTGTATCAGGGTGGGGTTGCAAATCAGCTGCTGCAGCCTGTTGATCCCTGCAGCCTGAGCGCAGCCTAGCTCTGACAGTACCCCCCTTTTAGGAGGGGCCACCGGACCCTTTCCTGGTCTGGGTTTGTCTGGGTGAGAATCATGGAATTCCCTCACCAGGTGATCAGCATGGATGGATTTAGCTGGAACCCATGATCACTCCTCAGGACCATACACCTTCCAGGTACTGCAGTGACCTTTGGACCTTACCAGAATCCAAAATACGGGTGACTTCATATTCTAACTCCCCCTCTATGCACACTGGAGAAGGAGGTCTAGAGGGCGGAGTCACAGGCTGAATATACCTCTTAAGAAGTGAACGATGGAACACGATATATATACGAGAGAAGAAGGTCATTTCAGCCGATAAGCCACCGGATTAACCACCTCCTGAACCACATATGGACCTACAAATCGCGGCGCGAGTTTACCAGAGGGAACTTTCAATCGCAGATTTCGGGTGGATAACCATACTTTATCCACAACCGCAAACCCTCTAGACGCCGCCTATCAGAACTTTTCTTCTGGATGTTCTGGGTATGAACCAAGTTCTTCTGAACTTGGGCCCAGACTGTGCACAGATCTTTAATGATAACATCCACCCCGCTGTGATCAGACGTAGCACTGGAAAATGACAAATGCCTTGGGTGAAAATCATAATTACAGTAAAATGGTGAGGTCCCAAACGAGCTACTATCCTGATTATTAATGGCAAATTCAACCAACAGTAAGTATTTTACCCAATCTACCTGCTGATCAGATACACAACATCTGAGTTTTTGTGTTACCATTTGATTTACCCTCTCAGTCTGCCCATTAGTCTCTGGGTGGAAGGCAAAGGAGAAGGACAGGGTGATAGCCAGAGCCTTGCAAAGGGCTCTCCAAAAACAAGAAACAAACTGAACCCCTCTGTCGGAAACAATATTCTCCGGTAAACCATGCAGTTTGACAATATGTTTGATAAAAAGTTCAGCAAGTTTTTTGGACAACAGTAACCCCCTTAGCGGAACAAGATGGCACATTTTACTGAAACGATCCACTACCACCCAAATAACTGACTTACCCTCTGAGGTAGGAAGATCAGTCATGAAATCCATGGAGATGTGGGTCCACGGATGTTCAGATACAGGTAGAGGGCATAGTTCACCAGGAGGACGAGTTCTGGGAACCTTAGCCCGAGTGCAGGCTTCACAAGATGCCGCATAGGCCTCAACATCACAAGGCAATGACGGCCACCAGTAAATACGAGAAATAAGCCTTTTTGTGCCAGACACTGCAGGATGCCCAGATAATACGGAATCATGAAATTCTTTTAAAACTCGAAGCCGGAACTGAGTGGGGACAAAGACCTTTGAAACAGGACAATTAGCAGGTCTCATATCCTGGTGGGACTTAATCTCAGTGGCTAAATCAGGGGAAATAGCTGAGACAACAGTCTCCTTGGGCAATATAGGTGCCAGATCCTCCTGGGATGCGTGGCTGGCACAGAAGCTTCTAGAAAGAGCATCAGTCTTCACATTTTTCGAACCAGGTCTGTAGGTAAAAACAAAGTTAAAATGCGTAAAAAATAATGCCCAACGCGCCTGACGTGGATTTAACTTTTTAGCACTCTCTAAAAAAGTGAGGTTCTTATGATCAGTAAGGACCGTGACTTGATGCTGGGCACCTTCGAGGAAGTGGCGCTATTCCTCGAAGGCCCACTTAATAGCCAAGAGCTCCCGATTCCCAACGTCATAATTCCTTTCAGCTGAGGAATATTTACATGAAAAGAAGGCACAAGGGCGAAGGTTAGTCATAGTAGCAGACCCATGAGACAAGACAGCCCCTGCGCCATACCCGGAAGCATCAACCTCAACGACAACCTTGAACCAACACAGGAGCTGATACAAAACACTGTTTAAGCTTCTCAAATGCCTCAATGGCCTCAGGTTGCCAATTACTGAACTTGGCCCCCTTCTTAGTCATGTCAGTCAACAGCCGAACTAAAACAGAAAAATTACGAAGAAATTTACGATAGTAATTAGCAAACCCTAGGAACAGCTGCAGAGATGAAGGGCGGACCCAATCGAGAATGGCCTGAATTTTACCGGGGTCCATACGAAATGAGTTTGGAGTCAGGATGTACCCAAGAAAAGGTACCTCCTGCACCCCGAAAACACATTTTTCAAGCGTGACAAACAAACTATTTTCCTTCAGGATTTGCAATACCTATCGTACGTGTTTAACATGGGACGACCAATCTTCCGAATAGATTAAAATGTCATCCAGGTAAACAACCATACAACAACCAATGAGATCACGGAAAACATCATTAACCAGGTTTTGGAACACCGCGGGAGCATTACGCAACCCGAATGGCATCACCAGATACTCAAAATGACCTTCAGGAGTGTTAAACGCGGTTTTCCACTCATCCCCTTCTCGGATACGGATGAGGTTATAGGCCCTTCTAAGGTCCAACTTGGAAAACCACTTGGCTCCCTGGATTTGATTGAACAGATCAGGGATCAAGAGTAACGGGTATTGTTTTTTTACCGTTATTTTATGTAGTTCACGGTAATCTATGCATGGACGGAGGCCTCCATCCTTTTTTCTACAAAAAAAACCCCTGCACCCATGGGAGACATCGAAGGTCAGATATGCCGGGGTCAAACACGAACAGGAGTGAGGTACAAAATCAGAAGACAAGCCGGGGTCAGGAGAACAAGCCGAAGTCAGGTACACGGATAAACAAACATGCAAAGCACAGGTATGAAGGCAGCCAGGAAATATCGCAGGCGCAGCACCCAGCCTCCATGGAGTTTAAATGTGATTCCCAGATACCGCCCCTGCAGCTGATTGGAGCGGCCTCCGGGTCCTCCCATTGACTGGTGCGACACGCCCCCTGTCCGGAGTAGCTGGGCCTATGTCACTCACAGAGCTGCCAGCAGCATGTGTATCAGGGTGGGATCGCAAATCAGCTGCTGCAGCCTGTTGATCCCTGCAGCCTGAGCGCAGCCTAGCCCTGACAGTAATATTAAGTAGGTAGATATATAGGTCCCTTGTTAAATAGGTAAATATATACACCTTCCATTTGGTAGGTAGATATATAGGTCCATTAGATAAGTATATACACCCCCTGTTAGGTAGGTTGATATACAGAACCCCATTATGAAGGCAATTAAGCCCTGTTAGGTAGGTATATAGCCCACCCAGTAGCTAAGTAGGTATACAAAATTGAAAACAGCAGCGGAGCTTGGGACCCACTGTGGGGTGCAATGACTCCTAAAGGGCCATTCCAATACTTCAGGGCTCAGGGCAACAACCTTTTTGTCTGGGGTAGAAGTCCTGGGTGAAAAGACCTAGCAATGCCCCTGACAGGACCACATTGTTACAAAAAACAGTGCTGAACAATAGGTCACATTCTATATCACATTCATGGCTGCAGCAGTCACCTAGATTGTGATTACAATGGACAGTCCTGCAGCATACATCATCACCTCTTTGGCTATCAGTTGCACAGGTCACCTGAGATGTTATAATGAGGGGCAGTGAAGAACACGTGGGCACAAAAAAAGGTAAGGTAGGTTCATTGTTATTTATGCATTTTATTCCCTTACACAGAATTTTTCAAATCTTTAACAAATGTTTATTTTCCTTCTGTGAGGAAAATTGTCACAAAAATGACAAAGACATCCCCCCCTCCAACTCAAACTCACTCAGATTGCAGCAGTCACCAGGAAGCATCAATTAACACATCAATTAGCCCCAATTCAGATGCATTGCCCAAATGTTCTTCCATAGGAAACCTGCTCAGCAGGGGGAGGTCTAAGCTCCAAAGCATTGTCAATCTCTTTAGCACCTGGTCCCAGATACAGGCATGAGAGAGCTGAATCAGGCTGAGCAGAACCGATATTTCATAAGGATTAATGGGAGAACAGTTTCATACTTTTAAATATGAAACTTCCCACACGTGTAGCTGTCACTCCCACGTTTGTAGGGCGCAGGGGAAGAGAGAAATCCAAAGCTGGCCGTAGAAACCAAGTAGGACTGGCGCGTTTGGTACCAAGCCATAGCTTAGGCCCTATTAGTTCTGATGGTATCACTGGCTCAGTTCTTTGCCAATGCCCTGCCCCACTATGGCCCATTTTGTGTTCCAGCCAGAAAACTGCATGACCCAAGAGGGAGGAGTGTGTAGGCCATCCCAGGGGCGTGAGTGGGTGTAACAAGGGGTGCGACATGGGCTGTCCCAGTACTGTTTTAAGTCATAACCCGGCTTTGCCCAGGGTCGTTTATATTGGATAGGGGTTACGCCGAGCATACAGCCGCATCCAAATCCAGCAGGCTACATTTCACCCCAGTGTAGGTCAGCACAAAGCCAACCTAAGGTAATTAGACCCATCTGCTACCCTTTATGTAACCATATCCTTATTTGTACCTATGATATCTGTATAATATTGTCCCTATGAATATATTGTTTGTCTAGTGCACCCTCCAAGGTGAATTAAATCTATAAACTTTAATCTGAGCTGGTTTGTTGTCTTGATAATTGATCTCACCTGCCTTATTCTCGGTCTTTAATATATAGCTACCACCAAGGCTGGTTCCTGGCCTTGCTGTAAGTCGTTAACGGACCGGACTTACAACCAATGAGGAACTGGTGGCGGTCTACTGGGCTGACAGAGCTCTGTTTAACCAGCGTGGGTAA
This sequence comes from Phyllomedusa bahiana, assembly GCA_025379985.1. Taxonomy (NCBI): domain Eukaryota; kingdom Metazoa; phylum Chordata; class Amphibia; order Anura; family Hylidae; genus Phyllomedusa; species Phyllomedusa bahiana. Next base: position 85,770 of record JAODAL010007512.1, on the reverse strand, counting down.
GCAGATCTCTGCCAGTCGTTCAGGGTTGTGGGCGAGTTGGGTATCCTCTCGCACTCCTTGTGTCTTCCTGTGCCTGTGTCAAATTCGGCTGACCTTGTGCACCCCTAGAGGGAGCGCAATGTCACGACACACCCCAAGTCAGGCCGTCGACCCTCGAGTGGGCACGGGCGGTTCTCTGACACCATCATTAATATTTGTTGGAAAATTTCTATTATTTAATCTCTGATGAAGGCAGGATTGAAAGTCTATCTGCATCGGACATTGCTGGCCCGGCCCATTTATTGAAAAGTATCCCTTTACAATGGCCAGGAGAGGACCGTGTACCACATTTGATTTAATCAATACTAAAACTATTTGAATATAAATATATAAACCTTCCTTCCTTATTTAAGTCACTGTTTGTAAGTATATTATATACTGCACTGAAGAGGAATAGGAATAAACAACTGTATATGCTACATCTGTGTTACAGGCTGATTCATAGTCCTAGCAGTGAAAAATGACAACCTAGAGGATCACATCCCTATCCTCGTCTGTGTAATTAACCTTTATTTTTGGGAACTGGGAATGAAGACTTGTAACTACCTTCAGTTTAAGAACACAATGCTATATTATGTACTTTTATAACAGAAATCCTTGTCTTGTACCATATTAATGCACTATGCCATTAGCATCATGTGGTAGTTTTTTATTCTTCAAAATAGCATATAATTATTATTTATACACAATAACTAAACCAATGTACAGGGTTCATGGTGATTAAAGGGAAACAAAGACCTCCCACCGCATACCAAAGGCATCAGTGTCTCAGCATAGGTGGGAGAGGGAAAGAAACCAAAGACATCATTTTACAGAGCTCTATTCTTAACTCTTACTGTCTACAGATTTTACAGAGGAAAGACTCCTTCATCAAGTTTCATTTCCAGGTTTAGAGGTATGGAGGCGTTTAGCATTGTTCGCTTTTAGTTTTGTTGTTGGAATTTTTCTTATGTTTTGGAAACAAATGTATTTATTGTCAATGGATTGCTACATCTTTGCATTATATATATTTAGATGCTGTAACACGTCCTTATATTCCTGATAATGATGATGAAGAGTACAAGCAATACACAGGTCAAGGGAAATTTTCTGTATATAATATTTATATAAACTCTCACCTTCTGATGTCAGAACCTGAAAAATTTAAAGATAAAGATAGATGTTGTTACAGATGCTGTTAAGAAGTACTCTGTTACTGGTTGTGTTTGTAGGATGCTCTGTCCCCTGTGCCAGCCATGGTTAATTCACATCTTACATGTACACTTTTTCTCTAACAATGGAGGTTCTTCAGCAGCTGCAGTGTATCCATGTGTATATAAAAATAATATATATATATATATATATATATATATATATATATATAATATATAAGATAGATATACACTGCACACATATATATATATATATATATATATATATATATGTATATATATATATACATATATATATATATATATATGTATATATATATATATATATATATTGGTTGTGTGTCAGATGCTACAGAACATCACAATACAAATCTCAGACACTGCAACCCTTCTCTTTGAAAAGGTGAGAGCATTTCACATCCATCACTCGTGGGCTGGAAACTCCTAAAGAAGAGGTTGTGCAGCAGCTGGGGTGTGTAACATAAGAAATAATGTACCTCCAAGTTCCATGGCCTGTAAAAAATGTACTCAGGCTATTGCCTTGTGCTTTTATATTGTCACAAAATTTATTAGTGGCTTCTAATATTACTTTTTATTTTTTTATAAAGCACCATTATATCCCATAGTGTTGGATTGAAATTGTTATTGATATTGATTTTTGATATTGTTATTTTTCTGCTAGTGCTATGCAATTACCATTGTAAAGCCAAGTGGAGTTATTAAATGCACCCCCTATTGATATGTAATTTTTTATGACAAAGGCTAACCAGTGGGGTCTACCAGCACAGACCACATATATATCATATTTCTGCAAACAACAGTATTTGCTGTTATAAAACAAATATGCAAGAGTCGCTTTAAAGAGGTTATTCCAAATCATTTATCACCTATCCACAGAATAGGTGATAATAGTATGATGTATGTTCCACCTATCATTCGAACTTTAGAACTAGGCTCTCAAGTCCCCCATTTCCCTTCACTGCGATCAAGCTATTAATTGACATTTAATGGAACATAGCATTATCCAGCTTTATAAAACTAATAGCCTGTCCTCAGAATAGATCCTCAATGATAGATCAGTGAGGGTCCAACTGTCTGATCACAATGGAGAGGAGCATGAATGGAGTGGTGGACCAGCATGTGCTTTGCTGCTCCATTCATTTCTCTAGGGCTCAATTAGGCCATGTCCCCACTGCACGGGTTTTCGGACAGTTTTTCAGGCGATTTGCGGTTTTTCAGACCGCCTGAAAAACCGGCCAAAAATGAGCAGAACGGGGCTCTATGGAAAACCCGTGCAGCAGTCCCCACTGCACGGGTTTTCCGCCCGACTGTTTTGTCGCCGGCGGTCCGGGGAAAAAAAATTGTACGTGCACAATCTTCCGTCCGGTTTCCGGACAGAACATGTGCATGTCAATGAGAGGGAGGAGGGCTGTTCTCCGCTCATCGCGGAGAAAAGCCGTCCCCCCCGCGGCCGTGAGGACGGCCGCAAAACAGGACAAATACCGGCCAGCAAACCGCACGTTATTTGTCCTGTGCCGTGTGAACGGCCCCTTATAGTAGCTGAACACTGTACTCTGCTGTTCTAGTTGACACCATAGAAATAAATGGAGCAGCACAATGCTTACTATTTCATTCAGACTCCTCCTTACTGTGATTAAGCAGTCGGACCCCGATCAAGCTAACATTGATGACCTATCCTGAGGACAAGCCATCAATTTTATAAGGCTGGATAACCCCTTGAAATCTAGATGAATGTTACTGATGCAGAACCAATACATCAAGATTTCATTTTACATGCTGTGCTTGAATGAATAGTATGGTTCAGGTATTTCTGAAGACTCTCTTTAGATATAACTTATACCTGTGGGTTCTGTATGATACAGCACTTAAGTGCCACAATAAATTGTCCATGACTTTTAAACAAAATGTTATGTTAGACTAAGATAAAAATAATATATACATAACAAGTTTAACACTTTGAAGGGGTTGGCTCATTTTAGAAGAACACTACAATTAAAAAAGAATCATATACTGATAAGCAATAAGTGACTATTATATGAGATTTTTCTTGTAAAACTTGGTTGGATTTTTATTAACATAATTTTTTATAGTTCCCCTCTGTACATCACTTCCTAATTTGGCTTTCTCTCAGGCCTGACAGAGGTGTTATCAGCAGGACCTAATAAGTGTAAAGAAAACTGGAAACGTCCCCGGTGCAGGAAGAAGTAACCCATAATCCTTTCATATATTTCTCTCATTATTGCTCTGTCAGTCTAGTCTAATCTTGAACTATCCTGGTACAGAGAACAATAGAGCAATTATTATGTCATTACTTATAGAAGAGTGAAGAAATCAGGCGATACCTTTTAGAGGCTAACTGAGTATATTTGATGGTGAGCTTTCGAGGAGAACTAGCTCCCTTCTTCAGACATGTGTTATACAGAAATTGAAAAATTCACAGACTTTTTATGACACAAAAGACCTGGGACCTTCAAAGAATCTAGAATTCTTAACAATCACAAAATGCAATATAAGCAGAAAGTCATTACAGAAGGTCAAGCAGCAACTATCTGGAAACTTTGTGACGCGTGGCACAGGGGGGTCAGTATTCCTGCTTCTTATCTAGCAGCCATCAGGCCGTGATTTGTGACCATCACTGTTCACCATAGTGTTCGACATGAAAGCTGGCAGAATATTTAGCCCATTTTCTGCAGAGTTCGAAATTTTTGCATTAATTTAAATTCCCTTCCTTTTCTCCTCTGGTTCTTAAAAGGTGTCCTCAGTAAACCATAATTTTCAGATCTTCAATACCAGTGGTCACTCTGGAGAGGTTGTGCCAACTGGACAGATCCAGTTCTGCTGTTATTTAATAGTGCAATCTATGTGAGTTCATTGCGCTGGATGAGTCTCTGCCCTGTTTCTTTTTTTTCCCCTCACATAAAGGCCTGTGATGGGACATTTGCATACTCATAATCAGATAACCACATTGTAGACCTGCAGGAAAATGTCCCCCTAGTCTGTGCACCTGACTGTTGGGGAAAACCTGGTTTGGGGACGGTTACACTGTCAGCAGTGTGGATGTGCCTGCAGGTCTTGCACCTGTTTTGCAGGGCAGGGTGAGGTGCCATTTTTCAGCTTCGGGGCCTTCAGAGCGCTTCCGGACAATAATACGCCGCAGGTTGGTGGTGCCGAAATTTTTCGAAAAGGAGAGGGGGGACTGGGAATATGTCTTTTGAGTCTAGTGTCTCCTTATGTAGCACAGGTTGAAGTTCCTTGGCAATCTTTCGTAGGATCTCCAGCTGTGGGTTGTAGGTGACAACTAGGGGCCACTCGTTCTTCTTCTGGGTCTCTTTGTATGTGAGCAGACTTGGTCTCTGTTGATGGAGGCCGCTTTGCTGATTTGATTGTCCGTCACGTTTTGGCCTGTATCCCAATTGGAGAAATTTTTGTCCTCAGATCATTATTATATATACCATTACATTCAATAATTCTCACCCACCTCAATACCCTACACTCCATTCATAAAAACAATTCAATCAAATATTTTAATTGTTATTCCTCATACCTAACCAATCTTACTTCCTAACATTACATATTTAAATATTACCACCATCATATATCTCTCCTTATTACAAATAATATACAATACTACACCTCCTATTCAAAATCACACATAAAATTAAACCTCAATGCTTATTCATTATTTTATTCCTAACAATCCTACCAACATTCCAATTCCAACTTCCACACTCCTCCTACCATAATCCCCATAACACCCTAATACCTTCTCTACCCACCATTTATATTATTATCCATATTCACTCCACCTCACCAACCATATCCTCCAACACTATAATATCCCAAAATTTTCTCCCCACAGTTCTCCCCCATTCCTAACCCCAACTCTACTCAACAGCTTACCACACCCCCAAAAGCACCACTAATATTATATACAATACCATAAATCTCAATAACAATTAAAATCAATTTCTTAAAATCAAACACCCTTATAGATACTCCCATCATCCCACACCCACCAATATTTTACATAAATACAAACCCCTTCAACACCCACCCAATAATCCCCCCCATTATCCCGACCTTCCTATTCCCTCTTTCCAATCTAAATATTACCTCTCACCTGAGACTGTGTATACTTGAATGTTGTCATGTGACTATGTGAGTAATATTACTGAAAAATCCTGAACAATCCATGTACACCATTCCCTGTTTGTTAAAGATGAGTACGTGTGTTTCTACCTAGAATAATAGACCCACACACCACCCCACCTGTCACTCCCCAACACATACCATCCACCTATCTCTCCAATATAGACTAATCCACCCCTAATATCAGCAAAATAGACTTGATCTACCACCTATGTATGTGATGTCTCATCCTCAACAGAAAATGTTACTCCGTCACTCCACTGTGTGTTTGTCCACCGTAACTTAGTCAGTAGTTATTAATCTCATTGCCCCCTCACGTTCCAATTGTTCAGCATACTATATCTGTTGTGTTTTCCTGTTTCTTCCTAGATTGTCGCCACCTTCTCGTGTCCTATTCGTCAGCATTACACGCCAGCCCACTGTAAGATGTCGTGACTGTGCCAGAACTCTTATCACCGCCCTGATTGACTACAAACTCACTATAAGAGAATCATACTCCCGTCTGCAACATGTGGTGTGTGCCAAACCGTGTGATTGTGTGCTCTATGGTTCGTACCTATTGAAGTCTGTGTGTAGTCTAATGCGCCCTTACCGCCTGATCATTCCTACCACTAAGAAGAGAACGCACACATCCTAAAGTTGTGACTTTCCTCTCCTCCCTCAAGTCCTTTGATACAGACCATCACAACATCTTCTCCAGATACTCTTGTTGCACCCCAGAAAGAGATGTACTCCTGTCCCAAGATTGCTAAGGACGATGTGTTAATCCTCTGTATCAAATCGTTAATCATGAATAATCATATGACATAGTGCATGTACGCTGTGTGCCCTCTGACCTCCTGTCAGATACTTGTGTACAACCAATGTCCTCTAGAGAGTGAACGTTCTCTAGTGATCGTCATCCCTCCTTGTGATAGGATAACTTAATAATCTACTCATGATACACCCCCACTCCTCCCCCTCCACCCATTCCTCCTCTCCACCTCCCATGTCAAATCATCCAATTGAACTACACAGATAAGAAGTGACCTGACTAGTGTCACCCTCTGACGTCCTTGTATGTACAATATCACTACGTTCCTACAACCCCCTCAAGAAGATGTACTCAGAATATAGATCACGATGAACCCTAAGATCAAGTCCTGTTTCCCGTATGTTGTTACCTTATCATTGTGTCTCTAAGAGAGAGACCATGCGCTGTTGTGTTGACTACGTGTCTATCAGTTTGAAGGTAACTTGTCCCTAGTCCTACATCTGTTAGTATGTTGTAACAAATAAGATCCAGTCCTACAGAGTGTGTGTTGTCTAACGCTGTGTCATGTAGACAATGACTAGATATGTTGAGCGTTGATGCCTTTACAACAGTTGACCTACTGAGACTGACGATAATCTAAACACAGTGTGTCCTCATCACCATATCAATACTCTATATAGATCACTGTGGATCATGTAATTATGTGTTAAATCAAGTGATCATTATACTTTCCTTTGTTAGAGAATCTGTCTGTCTGCTTAGTTCCTATGTGTGTTTCTGTCCCATGCGAATGTTCTTTGTTCACAAGAATGCGCTTCACTTGCCCTCACTCCATGTGCCGTGATTAAATCTTATGTTATAAAGAAAATTCACAACCTACGTTCCTAGTATAAATTACTTGTAACTCGTATATCGCGTACCACAATGTTCTCTGTTCACATTCTAAGTGTGCCTTAATGTGTGTACCTCTTTAATGTCGATTGTTATCGTTGAAAGTTGTAACTATGTCACGCTGATGTGTACTCCCAGATCAAAGAGAGAAACATATCTCCCAGTACTAATAGATTCCAGTCTTTAGTCTATCATCAAGTTATGAATCCTGACCTGGCTTCATAAAGTATGTCTACCTAGAATTTGTGTACTGTCTCACCTGTGTCTGCCTGCTACTTGTTGATATCTAACATCATCTTAAGATATCCTTCTATCACTCGAAATGAGTGAGATATAAATTTCATCCCTCTCGTCGACTCAGCTGATCGTTGCCATGTCCCGTATTATCGTCTCACGTTCACCGTACTAGGTGACTCGATACCAGACAGATGAATGTCTTCCGCCTGACCTGTAGATGAGAATGTAGTCACTCCCTGTCTCTGTGAGTATAATATCACTCATATGATTCACATGAGTTGATATTCCCAGGAGTAATAAAGTATATTCGCTTAAATATCTCTCGCACTGTGTCGCGCAAATCTCAACAAGTTCCAACTCTGACCAATCTTAAACAGAAATAAGAGACAGTCTATAGTCCATGTAGAATCTTGTTATGTGTAATCCTCTCCTGATAGTACTTTTTTTATGTGTAGATTCTCCATATAGTTATTCTGAATGTTGTTTGAGTCTCTATTGCTATCTGACCCGAAGTATTGATCCGTAATTGATATAAGTAAAACACCCATTACACATCTCTACCTAATGCCTCTCCTTATCTAAATGGACATACCCCCATCTATAAAGCACTACGCATTTTCACCTGCATAACAAGTCAGCTCCCTACTCCCACTCCAAATAATATGTAAACAGAGAACAAAATGCTCCTTTGCACAGTATCAACTACGTCCAGTGTGTGTTAATCGTGTGCACCATACTTCCTACTCTAGCTTGTGCGTTCTGTAGAACTCGGCAACTCCACATACTGTCTCAGCTGTGAATGTATGTCGCGATACCCACAACACGCCGTGTGTATCCTATCCTATTACCAGTCGCAGCCTGACACTATACCCATGTCAAAAGACATGTCCGCACCATCCCCACTGAATGTTTATAATCTTCCATTGCTCATGTCTCCGTCGCTCGCGATCACTCCCGTGCACATCATCTCACACTATCCACCTCAGACCCTCAGTCCCCGCTGTACTGCTCTGCCTCTCTTGTTCTTCACCCAAGTAGAAACTACTCTCCACCCATCAAGTCCCTGATCGTCTCACGCCTCACAGTACCTGTCTCCCATCATCCTTACTCCACGCCTACACCCTCAATCTTAGCACTATGTGACGTACACTCCATCCTCTCTCTTACCTCCCACATCTCGCCGCACACACTTATTATCCCCCAAAAATTGTGTGTTGTCGTGTCCCCTCCATACATCTACACCCAACTTACACACAACATTCCACCTCCACCATGTGTTGTGTGTTAGATATAGATATGATAATATGATATAGAGGATAGAGATAGTTGTACAAAAATCACCCATCTTCCATTATTTCACTCCTCTCTCAAACATCACATCCCAACCAACATGTGTGTGTGTTGTGTGTGTGTGCTCATCTACGACCCACTCCCCCCACCTCAACAATCTTTATCGTGTGTGTTGTGTCCAGTGTGTGTGTGATATATGATAGTGTAATATATAGATATAACTTGATGTTTCTCGCATCTCGTACACGTCACACCCATCCTGACAACATTTCTACCTACCCTCACCCTTCCCTACTTAACCTAAACCCAGCGAGGAACAGAAGGGCTATCACCTCACTGAAAGAATCTACCACGTGAGTATGTGGATATCGTGAATGTGATAGTACACTGTGTATATGACTATACTGCTCATGCGCTGAACGCATAATAATGGACACTGATCAACCATAACCGTTCGGCAGTTGCGTAGCTAGTCTTGGAAGTGCAGTATTTTTCATATCATCCCTTCGGCAGGAGTACCTAGTCTGTGGTGATCGGTCCTGAAAAGTAGATCTCATAGACATGAGGGATAGAGCTACACTATCAAGTTCAGGACTTAGCTGACTTAGACATCCAGCGAGAGACAAGGTGCGCGACAGAGAGAACGGCTCAGGGATAAAGGCATGAGATCCTCATACATACCAGAACATAGCACTCTCACTCGCGAGAAGGATCAGATTAGAGACATCGAGAGATATGTCGCACACACGTCGAAGGGTTGAGACTAGTTAGTAAAACAGCTAAAGATATGATCAAGAAGTTTCCAACTCAGGTCCAGATGCAGGTCTAGGGGGCTCAATCCCAGCAGATCCAGGCGGTCTGCTTCTACATGCTCCCAGATCCACAAAGAAGGCAACACTGGGAAGGCCTAATTCATTTCTGGTATTGGGACTCTGACAGAGAAATATCTCAGGTTGGGTGGAAAATCGTCCCTAAAACCCTGGTCAGAGTATACTCTAGTTACATCCAGGAACACCCACGGAATCTTCTTAAACAAATCAATGCCCTCGGTCCACTTCCTGAGGCACCATTTTGGCAACAATTGGAGTTTGTAGGAATCCATCGTATACCAAACATTACCCCACAAGGATGAGTTTGCAGGCATGTCGGACACACCTGGAGAAACTAAACCTCCAACAAAACCAATAACACAGCTCATACAGGTTCACATCTCAGCCACAACTATTTTTAAATTGGAGAGGACCTATATCTACAGCGAATGGGAACTTCCATGGGTCCAGATGTGCGCCCCAATATGCAAATCTCTTTATGGCGGCCACTGGCAAGGGGTGAGAGTAATCTATCCACATGCACCACCTACCCATGATGTACCTCCGTACATCGATGATGTCATTGTCATCTGGACTTCGGGCGAGGAGGGCCCTAATTCAATTCCAAATGATTCAATAACTTCCACCCCACCATCAACATCAAGCTTACCTATTCAGAGAGCAAAAATCACTTTCTGGTTACCTGTCAATACACATCTCAAGACCACCGGCCTACTACATCAGTGTACCACAACACCCACAGACAGAACGAGCCTAACCTCGAGGAAAGAGACAGCTTCCACGCAAACACACATAAGCAATCCATTATATTACAGCCAGCTATACGGTACAAATCGTATTTTGCTCCAACAAGACAGACCTGGACAAACACCTCCCTGGGATCCTGAGGACAAATTTCTCCAATTGGAATACAGGCCAAAAGTGGACGGACAATCAAAGCAGCAAGCGGCCCGCCATCAAACAGAGACAGTCTGCTCACATACAAAAAGAGACCCCAGAAGGCGAAGACACGAGGTGCCACCTAGTTGTCACCTACAACCATCAGCTGGAGATCCTACGAAAGATGCCAAGGAAACTTGCAACTGTGCTACATAAGGACAATAGACTTCAAAGAATATTTCCCAGTCACCCCCTCTCTTTCCTTTCGGCAACCACCAAACTGCGAGTATTATTGTCCGGAGCCCCTAAAGGCCCCAACTGAAAGAATGGCACCTCACCCTGCCTGCAAAACAGGTGCAAGACCTGCAGGCACATCCACACTGCTGGACAGTGTTTACCTGTCCCACAGTCACAGCAGGTGCACTCGAACTAGGGGGGACATTTTACTGCAGGTCTAGCAATGTGTGTATCTGATTATGTGTATGCATGTCCCATCACAGACGCCTTTATGTGTGGGGGAAAAACAGGGCAGAGACTCAGCCAGCGCATGAAACTCACATAGATTCACTATTAATAACAGCACGAACTGATCATTTCCAGTGGCCACAAACATTCTCCAGAGATGACCACTGGTATTGAAGAATCTGAAAATTTATGGTTTTAATGGGCACTTAAGACGTCACGGAGGGACGAGAAAGGAATGGGGAATTTAAAATTAATGCCAAACAATTTCAGACCTCTGCAAAAATGGGGCAAAGTATTCATGGCCAGCTTTTATGTCGTAACTATGTCGTGAACAGTGATTGTGCACCAAATCACGGCCTGATGGCTGCTAGATAAGATGCAGGAATACTGACCCCTCTGTCACGCGTCATAAGTTCCCAGATAGTTGACTGCTTGACCTGTGTAAATGACTTTCTGCTTAATATTGCATTTTGTTATTGTAAGAATTCTAGATTCTTTTGAAGGGTCCTGGTCTTTTTGTGTATAAAAGTCTGTGAATTTTCAATTTTTGTATAACATTCATGTATGAAGAAGGGAGCTAGTTCTCTCGAAAAGCTCACATTCAACATATATCATGTTAGACCTCTAAAAGGTATCGCCTGCATTTCTTCACTCTTTAACTACTTTCTATGGCTAACACGGTACAATATCATACTACTAGTCATTACCTATAATAAGACTACATGCAGATAAGTATTTCTTGCAGCACCAACAGAAAGTGAGATTAATCTGCACTGCCATTCAGGAGGTTTATCTCTTTAGTATCACAGCTAGAGAATGGTAAGATTTTACTTGTAATTTTTAATTGCATAGGATGGCTGAATTAAATAAAAATACTGCCAAGAATTCTAAAATTCTGAAAAAAAAAAAGTTTTCCAGAAATAGTGATTTTAACAAAAATACCCATTTCTGACCGAAGTGTCCTTTTAATAAAATATATATATATATTAGGGTACTGCTGTTCTCATATAATACCTGCGTTCTGGAGCCAGAGGTAGCTGGCATGCAGGTAAGAGGACTCAGAGTCTCCTAACAAATAATTTATTAAAATTACCCAGACAACCCCTTTAAGGACACAGCAATGTTTTTCAGTTTTTCATTGCTTCAGTACCTTCCAAAATCCATAACTTGAACATTTTTCTGTCAACATAACATATGAGGGCATGTTCTTACAGGGTAATTTGTATCTAGTTTTGGGGTGTATATAATGTATTCTAAATACAGTGTAATGCGTTTTATGGAACTGTTTCTTTTGAAGACAACAGCTCAGTCATTGTTATCTTGGGTTCTGCTTTTTAAGCATTGTGCCATGTTTACACCATGCCATACAAAATGACGTGAACTTTATTCCATGGGTAATAACAGTTACAGCAATATCATATTGAGATATAGTTTGTAGGTGGATACAGATGTGGAGATACCAGTTATGAGAAATCCTTTTTACTACATTGATCTTCTTAATGTTTTGCCAACCCCTTTAAGGTTTGTCAAAAATTGTACTCCTCAGTATACTTCTTTGTTCTGCTAGATACACTTATTTATTTATATAGCACCATTATATTCCACAGCGCTGTACAGAGATTATTATTATTATTCACATTTGTTCCTATTGGGGGCTGCACAGTCTACAAGTCCAGAAGTAACTGTATGATTTAGAGTTTGGGGGAAACTCACTCCAAAAACCAGGAGAACATACAAATGCTTTGCAGATGTTGTCCTTGGTGTTGAACCCAGGTCCCCAGCACTGCAAACCACTGAGCCATCACACTGCTTCGGTGTTGACACTAAAAACGGTAAGGTGCCGTGACATTTATTTTAACCCCTTACCGACATTGGACATATGAGTACGTCCAGATGCCAGTAAGGAGCTTTGTAGCGGGATCACGGTGAATTATTATTAATGGGGGTTTTTTAAAAACCTGGTTCCGGGTTTTTTTTTTGGGGGGTGGGCCAAAAAATTTTAAATTTTTTTTTTAAGAAAATTTAAAAAGCAGTTTATTTTAAAAAATTTTAAAAAATCCTAACAACATTTTTTTTAATAATATAAAAATTTCTTACATTTTTTTTTTAATTTTTTTAAAAATTTTTTTTTCATTAACAAACTTTTTTTAAAAAAAAACCCTTAAAAAAAAATTTTTTTAAAAACCAAAAAACCCACCAAAAAAAACTAATTTACATTTTAAAACATAAACCAATCATTTAATTATAAAAAAAATAATACAAAATAAAAAAACCTTTTTTTAAAAAAAAAATTTTTTTTTTTTTCCCCAACCCCTTAATTTTCAAAAAATTTTATCCTATATCTCTTTTTTCAAAACTTTTTAATTTAAAGACCATAATTAAACCCACAAATTAATTTTTATACATTTTTCCACTCCACAAATCCAATCCCTTATTTTTTAATTTAAACCATTTCAAAAAAAAAATTTAAAATGTTATTTTCCTTTTAAAACCCACCCCCACAAAAAAACCCTGGCCATAACCTTTGGTTTCCCAAAAAAAAATGTGGGGCAGTTTTTTTTTTTAAACCCCTTTTGGAAAAATTTTTTCCCCTGGACTTGGGGGATCAGGTAAAAATTTCTTTTGGGGGGGGAAAAGGGCTTTCCAATTTAAATCTACGGTTACAGCCCAGGAGGGTGGGGGGCCCCCAGCTTTTAAACCCATATTGCCAATTTTGAAAGTAGGAAAATGGGGGGATTTGAAGGTGCGGGCGCTTGGATTGTGGTAAAAAAATTTCTGACCCCGCCCCCTCTTGTTGTTGAGCCAAAGCCCCCCGAAAAGCCCCCAAACCCTTTCCACTAATTGTTAGATTGGGTGAAATTGGGTTTTTCTGTCCCCCAGCTTTTCCCGGGTGTTGGGGGTAGCCTATCAGCATCCCCACTTGGAGATCGCCAAAAAGACCTAAAACATTACATTAAAAAATTTTTTCCACCATACAGTGATTATACAGGGTAGACAACAGGTACAACATGCGACATTTAAGTGATTACGGGCAGTAACATGTGGGAATCCCCGAGACTCTTGTGATGGAAAAAATTTTATCTTTTCCCTTTTTTTTCCTCCCGTCCAATGACTTCTTCCGACCACAAATCGCTCTGCAAAAATTACCACCAAAAACCTTTGAATTTTTATTTTTTTCAGCACTTCCCTACCTGTAGCCACCTCTGTACAAGCGACATGGAGTGATAGGTGGGAGGTTATGGGGTGGTAGGTGGAGGTGGAAAGGTTATGGATTGGTAAGTGGAGGTGGAAAGGTTATGGGGCGATAGGTGGAGTGATAGGTAGAGGTGAGAGGACTATGGGGTAATAGATGAGAAGGTTATGGGGTGAGAGGACTATGGGGTATTAGGTGGAGAGGTTATGGGGTGATGGGGGTGTTGTATTTGGTGTCGGTACTAGGATGCAAAAAACGATGGTGGGGAGTGGTAGGGGAGAGGAGTACAGAGCACTGCTTACAATCTCTTTGGGGGAGCATAGGACCATCCCCCAGGAGATTATGCTATGGCTGCGCCAGCACTCCCCAGAATCATATTGTGCAGGTTGAACTCCGTACCCTGCACCCCCAGAAGATCAGTTGCAGGAATGATCTTCAGGGGATGCAGGAGATGGAGTTTTGTACTGTCATTTTTTTTTTATGTTCTTATATTCATACAGGTTTCCCCTTTGGACTATTTTGGACTCATTGGATTATGTTGGACCAACATTGCATTGATTTCTTTAATAAAATGGTGAAAGAGGGCTGTCGGGGTGTGTTTATTTCAATAAAAGTTTTTTGTGTAATTTGGATCTATGTTTTTTTTCCATTTAATTTCAGTTTTAGTAATACATTTTCAGAAAAAAACAACGTGGGGTCCCCCCCAATTTCCATAACCAGCCAGGGTAAAACCGACACCGGCAGCCTGATACTATCAGAATGGGAAGAACCATTGCTACTGGTCTCTTCCCATTCTAAAAATATCAGCCTGCAGCTGCTCCAGAAGCGGACCATCACATTAGAGGGTCCATTTCTGACGGTTACCGGCTCTTTCCCAGTACCCCTGGTGCGTTGGGTACTGGGGTAATAGTGACACGGGGTTAGTGTCATCTTTGGGCAACAAGAAACACCGCTGACTGACACCAAGCCCGAGCGATAGTAATGAAGAAGCACATATTAGGCACCTCCACTACTATTACTGAAATTATATGGAAAAAAAAAAAACAAATTGCACAAAAAAAACTTTTATTTAAATAAACATTCCTCGACACCAGCCCTCTTTAACTATTTTATTTGAAAAGAAAAGAAATCCAAGGTTGATCCGACATAGTCCAAATGGGAACCTATAAATAAACAAACATTGCACTCATATAGGCTGGATACCCTATTCAGCATCGAGGAAAGCAGGTAACAGTTAACAGGTAACATCCAACTTTCCATGATATAAATACTTGGTGCCACCTTTGGGGGATGGAGTGTCACCCAGCTTTCCTGGATGCTGAATAGGCTATTGCCATAGGCAATCACCAGAGTCTGTTCCCTGCGGCCTGTCTCCTGCCCTCTGCAGCCACCAAAGAATGACGGCAGGGGGTGGGAGACAGGAGCAAGGGACAGGATACAAAAGGGGCAACTCCTGTCCCCTGCGATCTGTATCCAGCCCCCCTGCAGCCGCCAAGACAGATTGTAGGGGGCAGGAGAAAGGGAGCAGAGGGCAACTTCTACCCCTTGTGGCCTGTCTCCTGCCCATTGAGACCGCCAGAGACAGACCACAGGGGCCAGGAGACAGGAGCAAGGGACAGAAGATAAGTGGGCAACTCCTACCCCCTTGCACATTCAAACACACACCCCTCCCACACACACTGCAATACACACACATACCCCTCCCCCACAGACTCAAACACACACACACCCCTCACACGCACACTGAAACACACACACCCCTCACACGCACACTGAAATACACACACCCCTCACACGCACACTGAAATACACACACCCCTCACACACACACTGAAAAACACCCATCCCCCCCCACACACACACACACTGAAGCATGCAACCCATCCCCCTCACACACACACACTGAAGCATGCACACCCATCCCTCACACACACACTGGAGCACGCACACCCAGCCCCCGCGCACCACAACTGAATACATGGCACCACCCATCCCCCGCAGACTCAAAGTTAAAGTTAAAAAAAAGTTTTAAAGTGTAAAAAAAAAAATTAAAAGTTCAAATGACCCCCTTTTTGCCATTTTACAAATAAAAACGTAAAATAATAAAAAAAAGTTACACATATTTGGTATCACAGCGTCCGAAAAAGTCCGATCTATTAAAATGTAACATCATTTATCCCATGCACTGAACACCGGAGCAGAAGAAACATTCCAAACGCCCAAATTGCGGCTTTTTGGTCATTTCACCTCCCCTAAAAATTGGAATAAATGTAATCAGAAAAGTCGCCTTTATTTCAAACTGGTAGCAACAAAAAGTGCAGTTCAGCCAGCAAAAAATGCCCCCTCACTCAAGTCCATAGATGACAGTACCATAAAGCTATTGGTTGCAGAAAATAGCGCTGGGGCGCAAATTTCAAAAATAGAAAATGTTTGGAATTTTTTTATGGTACCAAAACATAATGGAAATCCTACATATTTGGTATTGCCTGATGCGTTTCAACCTGTAGAATACAGATAACACATCATTTTTACTGAAGATTAAAAGCCGTAAAAGCAAGATACCCGCAAACATGGTGCAATTTACTTTTTTCACATTTTGCCCCACTTAGAATTTTTTTGTAGTTTCCCATGGTAATATAAATAACACCATTAGAAAGTACATCTTGTCCCGCAAAATAAAAGCCCTCATGTGTCTATGTAGATGAAAAAATAAAAAAGTTATGGCTCTGGGAAGGCAGGGAGGGAAAAACAAATGTGGAAAAAAAACCTAGGCCTCGGCGTTAAGGGGTTAAAAAAAGGTTGTGTGTGAAACTACCTTAAAGCAAGTTTCTATATGTTGTCTTTTTCAACTTCACAATATTTTAAAGATCTCTGTTAATTGTCGGAATAAATGTTTGCATCCAATAGCTTATAAACCATATGCACCTTATAATAGCTATGAGTTTGCTGTAATTAAATCAAGTCTACAAAATCACCTGTAAATTCATTAGTGTGAAGTCTAGATGAATACACGTAACACAACCCTACACTGTAGCAAAGCACCAGTATGGGGAAGATCTGTGGTACTGTATTTGGTTCACAGAGAATTTCATCGCTGACAGCTTGTAAACAGACACTGGCAGAGGATTGGAACATCTGCACTGGATCAGCGGGGGATTACATAGGTGATTATTGTTTCTCATTATGCTTTAACCTTTGCAGCTCTCATTTTATCTTTTTTTCCGACTACCAAGCAGCTCTTTTAAGATAAACTTCAATTTATATTAAATATTATCATGGATACGTCTGTCATGATCATCCCGCCACACAGGTGCAGAAACTTGCCCTACAAAGTAAATATTATTACAGAAGCACAGTCATGTTGTGAGACTCTATAAAGAGGAAATACTTGTGTTCCCTGCAAAATAACAATTCTGAAGCATCTGTTATTCCTTTTAGAAATTTAGTACTGAATCAGTCAGCTGGGTGTTACCAATTGGGACACACCCCTTTGGCAACTGAAATCATAACACTCATCTGACTGATTTAGTAATACATTCCTAAAAGAAGTAACAAGGGAACAGCTCAACACAGAGTTGTAAGAGAAGATGCTCCAGAATTCTTACTTCGCAGAGAACACAAGTGTCGAGATGTCACAAGTCCTATTTAAAAGGTCGAATTTGACCCCAAAACAGCTCTCTATCCATGGGTGTTCCTTTCATTTGTAGGCGACTCAGGCCTGGTTAAAATTCTTAGTCTTGTTACAAAATGTTAAACTTGACTTACCAGGAAGTTACCAGCAATAGGTGGCAGCTTTCTTGCTTCTGGCGGAGAGCTTATTTTTATATGGAAGGATATCCAAAGCAGGTGCATTGATAAGCTTTTTATCCATGGCCTGTGCCCCGGATAAAAAGGACGTTGCCCCGATTCCTGTAACGCCAGCTTGGACTGTCCCACTGGGGACCCAGTGAAAGCCTTGGTGGGCTCCAGGTTCGGCGCTACATTTGAACTGTATGTGCATCCTCATGAAGCGCATACAGTTGAACCCAAAGCGGAACACAGAGCCATCAGCTCTCTGTCCTGCTGATTATACCCAGAGGCCTCTGGCTCCAGGAGGTCGCATTTGTAGGCCCCAGGCCTACACAAGGCAGTGGACGACACAGAATAGTGATGTCATCACGCTTCAGCATGATAACATCACTGCATCACATCATCCCGCTCTGGACGGACGCTGAAAGACCCAGCTGCATGACTGGGGAACAGGGACAGGTAGGAAGATTTTTATATATATATACTACCGTTCAAAAATTGGGGGCCACCCAGACAATTTTGTGTTTTCCCTGAAAACTCATACTTTTATTTATCAAATGAGTTGCAGAATGAATGGAAATATAGTCCAGACATTGACAAGGTTAGACATAATGATTTTTATTTGAAATAATAATTTTCTACTTCAAACTTTGCTTTCGTCAGATATTGCTCCCTTTGCAGCAATTCCAGCATTGCAGACCTTTGGCTTCTAGCTGTTAATTTGCTGAGGTAATCTGGAGAAATTTCACCCCATGCTTCCAGAAGTCCCTCCCACAAGTTGGATTGGCTTGATGGGCACTTTTTGCGTAGCATACGGTCAAGCTGCTCCCACAACAGCTCAATGGGGTTGAGATCTGGTGACTGCGCTGGCCACTCCATTACAGATAGAGTACCACTGCCTGCTTCTTCCCTAAATAGTTCTTGCATAATTTGGAGGTGTGCTTTGGGTCTTTGTCCTGTTGCAGGATGAAATTGGCTCCAATCAAGCGCTGTCCACAGGGTATGGCATGACATTGCAAATGGGGTGATAGCCTTCCTTATTCAAAATCCCTTTTACATTGTACAAATCTTCCACTTCACCAGCACCACAGCAACCCCAGACCATCACATTACCTCCACCAGCACCAAATCAAACCCCAGACCATCACAGTACCTCCACCATGCTTGACAGTTGGCATCAGGCACTCTTCCAGCATCCTTTCAGTTGTTCTGCGTCTCACAAATGTTCTTCTGTTTGATCCAAACACCTCAAACTTCAATTCGTCTGTCCATAACACTTTTTTTCCAATCTTCCTCTGTCCAATGTCTGTGTTCTTTAGCCCATATTAATCTTTTCCTTTTATTAGCCAGTCTCAGATATGGCTTTTTCTTTGCCACTTTTCCCTGAAGGCCAGCATCCCGGAGTCGCCTCTTCACTGTAGACCAGGGGTGTCAAACTCGTTTTCACCGGGGGCCACATCAGCCTCACGGCATACCTTAAAGGGCCGACATAGTTTTAGAAATGTGTAAATGTAACTTCTCCTTAACAGTTAAGCGAGCTATTAAGGAGTAGTTTCATTAGTACAGTATAACTGTTAAAATCAGCCCTTTGATGGTAATCAGGAAGATGGTGAGGAGCAGCGGGGTGGCAGGCTAGATGGTGAGGCCCAGGGGGGAGGCAGACTAGATGGTGAGGCCCGGCGGGTTGGCAGGCTTGTTGGTGAGGCCCTGCGGGGAGGCAGGCTAGATGGTTAGGCTCAGGGGGAGGCAGGCTAGATGGTGAAGCCCAGGGGGGAGGCAGGCCAGGTGTGGAGGCCCAGGTGGGAGGCAGGCTAGATGTGGAGGTCCAGGGAGGAGGCAGGCCAGATGTGGAGGCCCAGGGGGAGGCAGGCCAAATGTGGAGGCAGGCCAGATGTGGAGGCCCAGGGGGGAGGCAGGCCAGATGTGGAGGCCCAGGGGGGAGGCAGGCCAGATGTGGAGGACCAGGAGGGAGGCAGGCCAGATGTGGAGGCATGTCAGATGTGGAGGCACAGGGGGGGGGGCAGGCCAGATGTGGAGGCCCAAGTGGGAGGCAGGCTAACTGGTAAGACCTGAGGTGGGGGTTATCTGATAGGACCTTTTGTGGGAGGTAGAGGACTAGCTGGTAAGGCCCCAGTAGTGAAGCCACTTACCAGCCTAAGTGATTGGTCCTCCGCAGGAGCAGGTGTCTTCTTGCCAGCAGGAAGCTCCTCTGCTCAGCATCCTGCCAGGCCTGCAGGGGGCGGGGCCGTAACACTGAGCAGGCGGAGCCAGGCAGTCAGTGCTCTTCTCTTGTGCACAGAGCTGCCGGCCCCGCCCCCTGAGCTCACTGTGTGAGCTGTGCTGCCCCTGCCTTCTCCTGCCTCAGCTAGTAAAGCGGCCGCTGCGGAGCTGCGCTGCCGCGGCAATAGGTCTTTCTCCTTGATGACTGTGCTGGTAGCATCAGGAATCATGACAGTCCTGACTCCTGATGTTGCCAGTACGGACACTGAGGGGTGGAGCGGCCCATAGCAGCAGCCATGGCCCTCCGCAGTGTCTGCAGCTGCATTTGGTCTCCGTAGCTGAGCACAGCTCAGCTACAAGTGCCGGGCCGGAAAACACAAGGCAACGGGCCGGATTCGGCCCGCGGGCCTTGTGTTTGACACCCGTGCTGTAGACGTTGACACTGGCATTTTGAGGGTACTATTTAATGAAGCTGCCAGTTGAGGACCTGCGATGCATCGATTTCTCAAACTGTTTGTGCTCTCCTCTGAAGGGAGTAGTACACACCGTTGAAAGAAATCTTCAGTTTTTTGGCAAATTCTCGCATGGAATAGCCTTCATCTCTTAGAACAAGAATAGACTGTCAAGTTACACATGAAAGTTCTCTTTTTCTGGCCAATTTGCAAGTTTAATCGAACCAACAAATGTAATGCTCCAGATTCTCAACTAGCTCAAAGGAAGGTCAGTTTTATAGCTTCTCTAATCAGCAAAACTGTTTTCAGCTGTGCTAACATACTTGCACAAGGGTTTTCAAGGGTGTTCAAAATATCCAATACCTTTCTTACACAGTTAGCAAACACAATGTACCATTAGAACACTGGAGTGATGGTTTTTTTGGAAATGGGCCTCTATACACCTATATAGATATTGCATTAACAACCAGACAATGGCAGCTAGAATAGTCATTTACCACATTAACAATGTATAGAGTGTATTTCTGATTCATTTAATGTCACCTTCATCATTGAAAAAAGCTGTGCTTTTCTTTGAAAAATAAGGAAATTTCTAAGTGACCCCAAACTTTTGAACGGTAGTGTATGTGTGTATATATATATATAAGCATATATATATATATATATATATATATATATATATATATATATATATATATATATATATATAGCAGCACTCCACAGATAGATTTATAGCCCCCTATAGGACAGATATAAAAGCTGCTAACAGTTAAGTATACATATATATATATATATATATATATATATATATATATACACAAAAGAAAACCAGCAGCACTCAAAATTATAACAAAATCTATGGGTACAACTCAAGTCACAAGTCCACATAAATACTACCCAAAAAAATCGCAGCACTCCAATATGCGGTGAAAAAAATGAAAAAAACTAAGTCTTTATTCCAACATGTCCACAGAGCAACGTTTCGACTCCTAAGAGTCTTTCACAAGCAACATTAAACAGGTGGTGCACAGTATTTAAAGGTGTGTTCAGATGCATATGCAAAACAATTAATCAAGTGAATGAATATGTAAATAAAGTGACAAATTACTTATGTGAATATATATGCACGAATATATATGCAAATAATGTGACAAATAAAGTGTACAATAATTAAATCGTGATAAATAAAAGTGTACAAATAGCGTTTTAGATAAGTGAACTATAAGATGCACATAGAACATGATAAAATCACATTTAAAACTTACAATGTAATACAAGTGCTTTCATTAGTATACAAATTAGTACACAATACATATTTAAATAGAGGGCGGGACATACGCCTCCTGAAACATAAATCAAATATGCATACCATTAAGACTCATTCCTCACTCTCTCCCTCAGCGTCCAGTGTGTGCAAATGCGCATGTCTAGCGCCACTACATCACATGACCGCAAGCACATGAACCCGGACGCGCGTCATAGCAGAAAACAGTGCATGCGCACTACCGGAATGAAGTCGGCAGCGGCCATATTGCTGAAGACCAAAACAAAAACAAAACAAAATAAACGCATGCACACCGCTAACAAGAAGTCAGCAGTGGCCATATTATTAAAGTAAAATAATGGTGAATAAAATTAAATTAAGTATTTAACGGGAGCATAGAAAACAGCCCAAGACACTATCCATAATGATAAACAGAGTCTATGGCTGAATACAGGCTCAACTGCCGACACCATACAAAGTTATATACAGTGCCGATAGCCTCACCTGAGAATCTATATAGCTCCAAATGAGTGACTCCACACTCTAAATGTTATTAAACAAATATAAATAAAATAAAATAATAATAACATAATAAAATAATAATAAATGTAATAAATGAAAAAATAATAAAATAATAAATAACACGCTGTTCCAGTTGTCACGCCCAGCTGTCAGCAATGCGGGCAGCATTCACGCACAAAGCAACACATCGGTCACAGAGAAAAGAGATTGACCCCAAAAAATTTTTAACCAAACCAATTTATTAAAAATAAAAAAATAAAACAAACATTTTTTAAAAAAAAAAATTTCAAGGAGGCGATGCATCCGATCCTCATATGTGAATCTGAAAAAAAAGGGAAATTTTTTTTTTAACATACATGAAAATAAATAATAAAATGAAATAAAAATTGTTATCATTAATACCACCCAAATCGAAGGGAAGAGGACATAATATACAAAATAGTAGAAGGCAAGCTACCTAAACATTTTTTGGCTGATATTAAATTCCACATTGAGGCCCTTAGGTTTAAGTGCTTCCAATTTGTAAATCCATATTAATTCTTTACGTCTGAGAGCTGTAAACTGATCACCACCTCTTTTAAATGGTGGTACCCCATCTATGATAGTACATTTAAAATCCCATTCTGTATGGCCCATTTCCGTAAAATGCTTAGAGACAGGTAAGTCCAAACGTTTTTTTCGGATGGAATAACGATGGTTATTTAAGCGTGTTTTAAAATCACATGTTGTTTCACCCACATATATGAAATTGCAACTACACCAAAGAACATAGATGACCCAACTGGAATTACAGGTATAGTATGACTTAATAGAAAATTTTTCTTTAGAAAGTGGATGAACAAAAAATTCACCTTTTTCAATGGTTTTACAATTAACACATTGTAAATAAGGGTAACACCCATTTTTACGTATCCCAAAGAAAGTTTGTTTAACTTTAGGAATGGATGAAATATAATTTTTTACCAATCTATCTCTAAGGTTCATAGACCGTCTAAAAGACATAATAGGAGGAACTTGAAATTCGGGAATCTCATGAAAACTATTACTTAAGATAGGCCAATGCTTACGTAAAACGCTAGAAATGGTATTACTCATACTATTATATGTTGAAACAAAAGGTATTCTCTTACACTTATTTGATCTAACTTGAGAAAATAAGGTAGAACGATCTAATCTGTTGATGCGATCTCTATGTGTCTTCAACAAATTACGTGGATAACCACGGTCTAAAAATTTTTTACTAACATTGTCTAATGCAGCCTCACATTTGCTAGATATATCAACAATTATTTTAATTCTCAACATTTGACTATAAGGCATTGATTTAATCATGCTCTTAGAGTGACAACTGCTAAAATGTAGATAATCAAAAAGACAAAAAAAAGACAAAACCACTAATTGTAAAATTTTAAAGAAGGTTTTTTTTCTACTCCCCAAATAACGCGAAATTGTATTTTAATTCATGGGGTTCAATTTTTGTACCTGACCAAATCACAAAAAAATCGTCTATGTATTCCTCCCCCCTCATTAACTTTATTGAAGTAGTGGGACACATAGACGAAGGGTTCTTTCCAAAAGGGAAACAAACAATTTGGGGTAAGTGGGCCACATTTGTGCCCCTTGCCGTGCCTCGCAAATGCAAAAAAATTCTCCATTAAACAAAAAATAAAATTTCAAGTATGGATTAAATGTAACAATTTCAAAATGAACTCCTTTCTCCTTCATGTAAATTCGCATATCTGAGTACACTAGATATAGTTTGAAGTCCACCATCATGTCTATAGAGGTTTTATAAGCTCTCAATATCAAAAGATACCAATATCACTGGTGATACAATCTTAACCTGACTCAGTTTATATAAAAAATCAGAAGTATCTTTGATAAATGATTCTGACTCAAATACGAAACCACGTAACACCTTGTCTAAAAAAATAGATGCATTACTTAAAACTGAGCCTCTACTGGAAACGATGGGCCTTCCAGGGGGATTCTCCATACTTTTGTGGATCTTAGGTAGAAAATACAAAATAGGCACAACGGGATGTTCAATAAGCAAAAATTTCCTCAATTTACTATCAATCAAATTTTTAGAAAAAGCTTCATCAACAATTATTCTCAACTTATCATTAAAGATCTTGGTGGGATCACTCTGTAAGACACGATATACACTTGAATCATTAAGCTGTCTCCTAGCTTCAGCAATATATTGGGAAGTATCCAAAACCACAATAGCTCCTCCCTTGTCAGCCGATCTCACACTGATATTGGAATTCTCAGATAACTCTTTCAAAGCAATAATTTCATCACTAGTTAAATTTGGATGAAGGAGGGGATGACTACTAGCCTTGTTCTTAAGTTTTAATAAATCTTGTTTTACTAGACTCAAAAAAGTTTCTAATTGATGTGTCATGATCGGAGGAGAAAAATCACTTGGTATATACAAATCATAGTCACTCAAGGAAAAAACAGGTCTAGAGACAGATGTATCGACCACTGTATCTAAACTTCTACATTTAGAATGCCAAATACATAATTTTAATCTCCTAATAAATTGATTGATATCTAGTTCTAATTCAAGCCAATCAACTATATGTTCAGGACAAAACGATAAACCCCGTGATAATAAACTCATTTGTGTAGATGACAAAGACAATGAAGAGATATTTACCACAAGGGCAGAGTCCGAAGCTGTTACTTCTTCTTCGTGGACTGTGTTTTGTTTTTCTGGTTCCGCGTTTTTGCAGGTACGATGACGTCGCTTCCCTCCTCTTCTCGTTGGTCGCCTTGTAAAGTCCGCTGTTGATTCAACTCTGAAAAATCAGTGGATAAATTATTCACAGAACGATCAACCTGAGAAGAAAACTGTCTCTTTAATTTTCTTGAAGATCTCATATTTCCTCATTTTTCCAGAATATTTCGAATCTTTTATCATAGTCCCGTAAATCTCTCTGCCATTGCGTCGTTTCATCTCTTCTAAATCAGTTTTAAATTTGTTCAAAAAAGCTTTTTTTTTTTTTTTGACCATAAAACTTGAATATTCATCATTAGTTAAGATTGTTTTCAAAACCCCATCAACCTCTTCCAATTTATGTGTGACCACACCAAGTTCTTTATGCAAAAACTCCAAATTTAACAGAATGACCTCAAAAGCATACTTATTAGAAATGGCTTCAAAACTATTACGAAATTCGACATCTTGTGAGAATAAATTCGGCCTTAATTGTGAACGCATCCCCCTTGGAATTCTTTTATGCTTAAAATATTGCTTAAATGTAACCAGATGTAATTCCACCGTGACCTGTTTCTTAGAAAGACTTTCATACTGCCGTTGTGTCTCTAAAGCCGAAGGTGAATCCAAAAAAGTAGCATCTCCTTCAATCCTATTTAATATACCATCCTCTTCCACATCGGAATAGGAAAAGACATTGAAATATATAGTAAATGTCTCCATATTGAAAAAATACAAAATAAAAAATTAAATGGTAGGTGCCAGCTAAACGACCAACAATAGACAAAAGAAAACCAGCAGCACTCACATTATTTGCATATATATTCGTGCATATATATTCACATAAGTAATTTGTCACTTTATTTACATATTCATTCACTTGATTAATTGTTTTGCATATGCATCTGAACACACCTTTAAATACTGTGCACCACCTGTTGTATGTTGCTTGAGAAAGACTCTTAGGAGTCGAAACATTGCTCTGTGGACATGTTGGAATAAAGACTTAGTTTTTTTCATTTTTTTCGCCGCATATTGGAGTGCTGTGATTTTTTTGGGTAGTATTTATGTGGACTTGTGACTTGAGTTGTACATTGCTGGCACCCATTGATTTTGTTATAATTTTGAGTGCTGCTGGTTTTCTTTTGTCTATTATATATATATATATATATAATATATATATATATATATATATACTTACCTGATAGCAGCTTTTATATCTGTCCTATAGGGGGCTATAAAGCTATCTAACAGTAATCTATATACATACCTACCTAATGGAAGCCTATATATATCTACTTAACAGGGGTCCTATACATGTAGCTACCTTATAAAATGCCTATATACCTAGCTACCTACCTAGTGGAGGGACCTACATATTTACCAAATGGTTGGCTGATATACCTACCTTATGGGGGGCTTATATACTTACCTAACAGGGTCCTATTTATCTGCCTAACCAATAAGGGACCAATATATTTACTTACCTTCTGCCGGCCCTATGTATTTACATACCTACCTTATTGGGGGCATATATACCTACATAATGAGGGTCCTATGTACCGTCTTAACTGGGGGGCTATATATCTACCTAATGGGTACCTCTTTACCTATACAATGCAGGGAAGACAACCGACTTAATGAGAGGGCCGGCCTGCCTAACTGGGGTCTACCTAACTAAACGGGGTCTACTTATTTGCCTACCTAATTTGTGATGTATTCACCTACTATATTGGGCACTTACTTGAGTGCACAAACTAGAGCCCCTATAGCCGTCATGGGTCACTTTTACTGTCTAGGGGTACTATTATTGTTTGGGACACAATGGGTTCATTATTACTATTTATTTATTAGTATTTGGGGTGCAATGGTTTGGGAGTTTGTACAGAGGTGGGGCACAGGTAGGGAGCTGCTGGGAAACTGAGATATTTAAGATATTTGTGTGGTACAAATCTGTAGAGACAAGTGTTGGCCGGGAGAAGTCGTCATGGCGGTCTGGGACGGATGGAGAAGAAATAGGAAACTGGTATTGGTACTGGTACTGGTATTATTGGTATTGATGGTCTGGTACAGTGGGCTTTACCCTATGTTCACACGGCTTAAAATGGGACGTATTTCAGTCCATAATTTCGCGCTGTACTGTGCGAATTACAGCTGGAATACGTCCCAGTCATTACGGTAATCCGCTGTTCTCATAGAGAACTATGGATTACGTCTCCTCTCCCTGCTCGGCGAATACGCTGCGGGGGGAGATAAGTGACATGTCATTTACTAGCGGCGTATACGCGCCGCTAGTAATGATAGACTATGGGCCGGAGAGGTGCCGGACCCCGCTCCCGCCCCTGTCCACACGGCGTAATTGTGGGGCATAATTATGCCCCACAAATAAGCCATGTGAACATAGCCTTATAGTAACAGTATGATGGTAGTATGCACGGTGAGATAATTGCTTCATGTAGAGGTGTATAATTTGGTAACTGCATCACTATTATTTAATAGGTATTACACTGTCATACATAGATGAGGCTTTTAAAATAGGTAAATTTTTCAGCAGTGTTTTTCATTATACAGTGTAGATAGTATATATTTTTTTTATCTATAAATAGATGTTCTGCAGTTAACTATGTGCCATAAAAACTACACTTTGAGAAAAAATATAACACGTGCCCCGGATGTTTTAGGACCCTAGCAATGCCCCTGATCCAAAGAGTTGTAGGTGTCTCTAGAGAAAAAGAGTTTTTAAAATAAGCATTTTATAAAAACGGCACCCATGCCTTAAACCCCTTTATGTTTTTTATATTTTTTATACCTTCATGCTGAAAAGACTGGATGGGGCTAGAAAAGGGACACGGGTGAAAAAAAACCCACGACTTTTGGGTTTAAAGAAAAACATTATCGGTGGTAAAAGGTATACAACCGTGTCTAAAGATGTGTCAAATTTTAATCTAAAAAATTCCATCTTTAAACTGCCAACCTCTTTACCCAAAAAGAATTAAAATTTCTGCCACTTTTCTATCAGGTGTGCCCTTTCCCATTCTTTGGACATGTCCAGTGATACCTTGTATTCATCAGAAAATAACAATTTTTACTCTGTTGTAATGTTTCTGTGTTATTCCTCCCGGAAATAAAAAAAAAGAAATGTGTATTATTATTCCCCTTGTCAACATGGATGGTCCCCTGGGTGTAACTGTAGCCACAGTAGATATAGCAGCTGCTATGGGATCGAGAGATTGAGGGGCACCATTCATGTACAAGAATTATTTTTTTGCAGGAAATAAGAAGTCGGTGACTTTCTGCTTTTAACACTACAATGGGGTTCTTGATAAGTGTATTTTATCCATTAATTATTGCCACTTATGCTGCTGTTTTAGTTTATTGCCGTAAGGTGGTTGGGGCACCCAAATCTTATTTACTGGGGCCAAAGAATTCTACAGTAGTATTACGGGTGCTCCCACGACCCACACGCCGCACCTCCTCTGCAGGTGGCGCCGCAACCCACAGTTTAGGCTCTGGGAGCTCCCACAGTTCCCTGCCCAAAAATAGCTCACCTCTCCTCGCCCCCTGCACTGTCTCAGCTGGCTGGTTATCACCGGACACTGACCCTATTTAACCCTGCCTTTTCCTCAAATCGCATTGTACAACAAGTATTTTGATGCAGTTTTCAATGTGAATTGCATGTCAGAAGGCGAGTTCCATTATCTGGGGTTTTTCCGGATCGAACAAATAAATGTTTGGGACACGTGTTTTGACTTCAAATCTAGCGGATTAGTGAACATGTTTTAAGTTTTTTTTTAAAAAAAACGGCAGTATTGAAAAATTCCCAAGAAAACCAGCGTGTGGACTACAACCAGATTTCAATTGAGGTTATGAAAATGCTTTACAGTGGATTTTATGTTTTTTAAAAATGAATCCGCATTAAACCAAGGTAATTGCTTGTCATGAGATATCATTTGTGGCTTTTTGTATGGGGTTTATAGGGGCCGTGGCATTACAAAATAAAAAATAGGGCAAAATAAAAAAACAAGGCAAATAGTCTTTTTGAATCTCCCACCATCTTGTGTATACAGCTCCTATGCAGATCTATGCATCATGTTATACGAGTATTCACATTTATGGCAAACCAACAAAATATGCCACACATGCCTAAAAGATGTGGGTTTCACCTCTTGTTCTTGTTGTAGGGGCAGCAGATAGGTGGCTGCAGATGTGTAGCTCTCATCGGTCACCCCCACGGTAGTTCAGAATACAGCCAGGTGTGCTTTATTGTGCTTATAACTCACATCAAAGCAAAGGCAGAGAGTTGTGCATGTGCAGCCACCATTCATTTTGTCAACAACATAAACAAGAGGATATTCCCATAGGTGTAACTTAAAGGGGTTTTACCACGAGTGTGGAACATGTGACATGCGCAGTTACTCTCCATTCTATTCTATAGGATTTCTGATTACAGCTGAGCAGTGCGTTCAGCTTTGCTCGGAAGTTCCATAGAACAGAATGGAGAGTCGTGCGCCAGCGTGATCGACGCTCCAGTCTACATTGAGAGATTCGGGGGCCGGATCTCGAGATAGGTGCAGATCCCAGAATTGGGACCCGCACCTATCAGACAATGATGACATATCCTAACGATATGCCATCATTGTCTATGGTGACAAAACCCCTTTAATTTCTGGGCCCTAATGCATAAAAGGGAAATGACCCTTCCTCCTTCCAGCTATAACGTGTAATTTACAATACTGGTGTTTTCTTATATGGCAGAAGGGCTTTTTGACCCTCTCAAGACTGGTAGTGACTGCTACCTCTGCACTCTCTATAACTATGCTCCTGGATAAGCCATAAACAGAAGGATATGCCTTAAATGTATGAGATGGGAATGCCCTATACTTAAATACCCTATGTGTAGTCTGATATTGCAGTCAAGTGTTAATTTTTTTTCACTGTTGGAGGAAGGTATCTTAAAAAAGGCTTGGCTCCACAATGCCTCACTGAAGCATGAACATTTACGAGCTCCATGTGAAAGTTAAGACAAGGACACACTTTCCTGCAAAAAGTAGACAAACACAGCTAAGCACAGCAGCTCTCAGCAGGCACCAAGACACATGCAGACATTGAATTTATGGAGTATTTTGAATTCGATTAGTGCTATCTTTACCATATGTACAAAGTTAATGCTGCTAGTGCATATTTTGATCAAATTGTGTATATCCGCTTGCCATGTCAAGGTAACATCAGCAGATGATACATATCTAATAGACTCACCTCTCCTGGGGCCAAAGCCACTCAGGGCTACATACAATATCTGCCTCCGAATTTTGCATTGGTCACAAGGCTCACGGTTTTCTAAAACAAACAGCACCATTAACACAAGCAAGGAAAAAAGTGGTGAATGGAAACCCCTAAACACAGGGTCAGAGACAGGCATGCATTTGATTTTACAATCAGGAACAAGTGTACGCTGCCACTATGCAAGCATCAATATAACCTACAATACACCCATATAGTGACCATATAGTGGTCAGATACCCGTTCAGGTTGCCTTCACAGATGGTGAATACAGCACTGAACAAGCACAGAAGTAAAATAAACAATGGCATCCAAGGGCTCACAGGTGACGTCTTCTCTGATCTGAATCTTTCACTTTTCCTTTTCTTCCAGTCAAGACCACCATGATGACTTCTTTTAACCATAACTTATCACTGCAAAGTTCGCCACACAGATATCTTAGGCTCCTGTCTTTTCCACGACTTTTCCCACCTTTACACAAACTTCTCATTCATAGTGTCCCAAACAGTGAAAATACCCCTATGTTACCATTTCCCTGGTTGACAACAGTGACCCTATGCTACTATGTGATCTTTTTATAGGTCCTACACTGTAATAGATCATGTTCTGCGCCCCCAATAATAATGTATCTTCTATGCTCTTGCTCAGTAATAATATCCCCATTGACCCCACTAAGTAATAATGTCAACTCTGCCCCCACTTAGTAGTAATGCCACCATGCCCTTAGAGTAATTGATCACCTCCCCTTTTTTAGTAAATGTATGCTGATAAGTCTCCAAGGAAATGAAAAAAACCCTACTCACCTGGCCTGACATTCATTCCTGCCGGTATTCTGTTGTCTTCTGGAACCGGCTTTCTTGGGCACTCAGCATTCTAATTCGATTAAAAAAAGTGGTGGACAAACTCATTTAAATTATAAGACCCCAGACCAGGGACCTAAATTATCAGCTCTCAGACCCTTAAACAATATCCCTCAGATCCCTAAATTATCAGATCCCCATACCCATAAAGTATCATGCCCAGACCAGACGAGTAAATGATCAAATCCCAGACCAGACCACTTATTTATCAGACAGTAACAGTCTTCTTGAAGTGCCCCCAAACAGTAAAGCTGCCTACCTTTGACGTCACTCAGCACCCCTCTGTGCTTCAAACACTTTTATTGGGTCCTCTTTGTCTGTTACATATCAGGGCCGTTCCTAGTCTTAATTTCAATCAGTGCGTGGTTCAGAAATTTCGACCCCCCCATAACATAATGCACCACAATGTAACACATTGCATCACCATCAAACAAATCTAAAATATACAAAAATCATCACCACAATGTGCTAAATATAAAACTACTAAATAATAGTCATACAGTTACCAAATAACACTGCTACACAAAACCAGAATCCCAAGCTAATAGTGCCAATATCCTACTAAGACCACATATCACCAGCACATAGTGACTGAATACTGCGACACCGTGACCACATAGTGACCGAATGATACTACCACACCATGACCACATACCACCATATAGTGACTGAATAATCCAAAATGACCTCTACTGAATACAAACCATTATACTACAACCAATATTACCCTCATACAGTGGATACCAGTTGTACACAGGCTCTGCAGACATAAATGATTACCGTAAAGTTACATCCAGGCACTTACAGGAGACGTCTCTAAAGAGTTGTTCTCTTTCTCTTCTTCTCCATCTCTCCCAGATACCATGATGTCTTTTCCCGGCCTCGACTCTTCACTGTAGAATTTACAAAACATCTTAGACTCCTCACTTTATCAGCAGTAGATGCCCCTGTAGCCAGGTTATGCCCCTGTAGCCAGTAGATGCCCCCCTGTAGCCAGTAGATACACCCAGTAGCTAGTAGATGCCCCTTTGTAGCCAGTAGATGCCCCCCTGTAGCCAGTAGATGCCCCCTTGTAGCCAGTAGATGCCCCCCTGTAGCCAGTAGATGTCCCCTTGTAGTCAGTAGATGCCCCCCTGTAGCCAGTACATGCCCCCTTGTAGCCAGTACATGGCACCTTGTAGCCAGTAGATGCCCCCCTGTAGCCAGTAAATGCCCCTCTGTAGCCAGTACATGCCCCCCTGTAGCCGGTAGATGCCCCCTTGTAGCCAGGTGATGCCCCTGTAGCCAGTAGATGCCCCCCTTTAGCCAGTAGATGCCCCCCTTGTAGCCAGTAGATCCCCCCTGTAGCCAGTATATGCCCCCATTATAGCCAGTAGATGCCCCCTTGTAGCCAGTGATGTCCCCCCTGTAGCCAGTAGATGCCCCTGTAGCCAGTAGATGCCCCCCTGTAGCCAGTAGATGATCCAGTAGCCAGTAGATACCCCCTTAGCCAGTAGATGCCCCCTTGTAGCCAGTAGATGCCCCCTGTAGCCAGTAGATGCCCCCTTGTAGCCAGTAGATGCCCCCTGTAGCCAGTAGATGCCCCCTTGTAGCCAGTACATGCCACCTTGTAGCCAGTAGATACCCCCCTATAGCCAGTAGATGCCCCTCTGTAGCCAGTACATGCCCCCCTGTAGCCGGTAGATGCCCCCTTGTAGCCAGGTGATGCCCCTATAGCCAGTAGATGCCCCCTGTAGCCAGTAGATGCCCCCCTTGTAGCCAGTAGATACCCCCCCTTGTAGCCAGTAGATGCCCCCCCTTGTAGCCAGTAGATACCCCATGTAGCCAGTAGATGCCTCCCTTGTAGCCAGTAGATGCCCCCTGTAGCCAGTAGATGCCCCATTGTATCCAGTAGATGCCCATATAGCCAATAGATGCCCCCTGTAGCCAGTAGATGCACCTATAGCCAGTAGATGCCCCCCTGTAGCCAGTAGATGCTCCTATAGCCAGTAGATGCCCCCCTGTAGCCAGTAGATGCCCCCCTTGTAGCCAGTAGATGCCCCCTGTAGCCAGTAGATACCCCCCCGTAGCCAGTACATGCTCCCCTGTAGCCAGTAGATGCCCCTTGTAGCCAGTAGATGCCCCCTTGTAGCCAGGTGATGCCCTTGTAGCCAGGTGATGCCCATATAGCCAATAGATGCCTGCCTATAGCCAGTAGATGCCCCCTGTAGCCAGTAGATGCCCCCTGTAGCCAGTAGATGCCCCCCTGTAGCCAGTAGATGCCCCCCTGTAGCCAGTAAATGCCCCTATAGCCAGTAAATGCCCCCCTGTAGCCAGTAGATGCCCCCCTTGTAGCCAGTAAATGCCCCCCTTGTAGCCAGTAAATGCTTCCCGTGTAGCCAGTAGATATCCCCCTGTAGCCAGTAGATGCCCCCCTGTAGCCAGTAGATGCCCCCCCTTGTAGCCAGTAGATGCCCCCCTTGTAGCCAGTAGATGCCCCCCTGTAGCCAATAGATGCTCCCTGTCGCCAGTAGAGGCCCCATAGCCAGAAGATGCCCCTGTAGCCAGTAGATGCCCTCTGTAGACAGTAAATGCCCCTAAAGCCAGTAGATGCCCCCCTGTAGCCAGTACATGCCCTCCTTTAGCCAGTAGATGTCCCTATACCCAGGTAGTAGCTAATTATAAAATAAAAAAAATTACTCACCTCGCCAGGGTCCCCACGTCCAGGTCCGGGAGCTGCAGAGCAGTGTAAGCGGCGTTATGTCATCACGTCGCTTACGCTGTCACTCAGCTCCCAGGGATCTCCTTGGCGGCAGAGCTGCCGACCGAGCAGATCCCAGCGTCGCAGGGGCCGCGGTGAAAGCCGTGCACCCCTGCAACGCTGATACAGGGGAGAAGGCAGGACGGTAATGATCCGTCCTGCCTCCTCCCTGTACCAGCAGCTGCACAGCAAGTGCGTGCAGCTGCTGAGTGACTCTCCGGCTGTTATAAAACGGCCTCCCAGAGTCAAGGGCTATCCTCCGGGCGGGCGCCCCGGGTAAACGCCCGCCTCGCCCGCCCCTAGGAACAGCCCTGGCACACAGAAATAGTGCCCTCTTTAAAGAAATTATGTATCCTCAGTGCCTCCAAAGTAATAATTCCGCCTTAAAGGGGTTTTGCCACGATGTAATGTTGACGTGGGATTCTCCAAAATAGGTATTTAATCACTTTTCTAAATATATGTGATTACAAAAATTGCAGTCTGAGAGAGCTACAGGCTGCCTTACCTGCCCTTAGTTACTTAAAAGCTTATATTAGATACTTCTTATCTGATGAGAGGGAGCTGAAGAAGCTTTCAAGGCACCGGGTAGAAATATGTTGTCTTTTGTATACAGAATCCACTAGTTGTAATGTGATTATCTGAGTAGATCCCTGCTTTATCTGATGACAGGGAACATGAACGAGCTTTCAAGAGGCTGAAGGAGCTTTCAAGCTGCTGTGGAGAAAAGGTGTTGTCTTTTGTATACAGAATCCACTAGTTGTAGTTTGATTATTTGAGTGAACATTTCACACGATCCCGTATGCATGGCTCTGTGCTCTGGCTGTGTCTCTTGCTCTCTCAGCTCAGCGGGGCTTGTTTACATTTGATTCTTAGCAGATAAGGCACGTCCTGGCAAAACCCCTTTAAGCCCTAGATAGTAAGAATACCCCTTTAGTGGCATCACACTGTACAAAAGTCAGCTTAGGACACGCTGCCCTCTTATAGCCCCCACAGTTATGATGCTGCCTTAATGCCCATTACACAAAATGGTGCCTTTTAAAGTATTTAAACAGTGCACCTAAAAATAATGAAAGTTATACTCACATAGCCCATGCCAACAACAAAATCACTGCACGGCCAGTACAGGAGTTCGGTCCTGCCATCTTGTTGGCTACACAATAGTTTAGACCTACAGTTTAAAAGACTCTGGAATGGGATATCAGCAGCAGGGATCATAAAATGAATGGAGGATCAGTAAGCTGATAGCACCATGCTCTACTATTGTGTTCAATGATGTAGATGCAGTTGAAAGTGGTTCCCTAGTGCTATTGATGCCATTGCTGGGTGGGTCAGCTCCCTATGAGTCTGCAGCTCCATAGCAGATTAGAATTATACTACTGGACTTTAAAATAGAAAGAAGATGGGGCAGACACAACAACTCTGCAACTGTGTTCTATTACTTGGTTGGACATATAATAGTAACTGTTGAGAAGAAAGTATTTCCTGTGACTGCTTACATTGTGATCATTAAACAAGTCTCCTTCACTGGAAATTAGAATTTTGTTTAGTAGACTTTAGGGAGTATGAAAACAACCGTTGATGAGTGTGCTAGCACCCCATACAGATTGTGCGATGTCTTTGGAAGCCATTTATACTGCAACAGTCTATAGAAATGTGTGTGTAGTGCTCCAGAACAAGGGTACTTTGTGTACATTCACCCTATGGCTACAATGCAAAGCCATCAACACCTTACTATCCTGGTACCATGGTTTATACTGTTATCTACTTCATTACTGTTTTATACTGTTGAACTCAACTTAAGGATTGCTTTTTATGTTAAAGACCTTGCAAAAACTAGTCACTTTTCAATAGATGTCCATTAACAGTATCCAACCAATTCCTAGATATGCTCTCTTGTATGTGCTGCATAAGCTCCTCAGGTTGCTAAAGCCACAGACCTGTTCGATGTCTCCTGATGGGGTGCCAGCACTGGTCACTATAGTTACAGACCTGTTTGATCTCTCCTGATAGGCTGCCAGCGCTGGTTGCTATAGCTACAGACCTGGTATCCTCAGCAACTCATCACTGCAGGCCAGTAGTAGCCAGAAAACACACCCCTGAATTCAAAAATAAAAGTGAGAAAACAGGACTTAGGTAGGATGAATCAATGTAGTGAAATAACCCCTTTAAATTGTTTATTGTAATATGTTCTGTTCATTTGCACATCTGTACTGTGGGAAGGTTTAGCACAAAGCCAGTTAATACTAAAGTACTCTGAGACTTGCTACCTATGGACTGAGAAGTTAATAGCTTTCCACTTTGCTAGATGATGCACAGTTGACCTTTGTACTGTCTGGAAAAGATGCTGAGTTATTCCCACAGGCCAGAATGGAAGCTCTATACAAATGTATGAGAGGCTGAAATTGTAAGTTGTAAGGGTTGTGCTTCTCCTCTCCACCCCTCCCATTAGAAGAGTCTATATCATCTAAAAACGGTATAAAAGGCTAGAACTCAGAGCCCTAAGTGGTTCTGCAGATAGAAACCAGTGATTAGCAGAAGAGACTCTGCCTGTGTGACTAGAAGATTCTGAAGATACCAAGCAACAGATCTTGGGTCATCAGCCCTTTGTCCTAGAATACAGCCAGATGACTGAGACACAGACCCTGGCATATCAGTGCTTTTGCCAGCATACCAATTTTTTGAGAGAGCTAGCCCAGGCTTTTCCTGAGCACAGAGCCTTTGCCTACCAGGGAGGAGACTGGAGAAGTTGCTCAGTTTCTTGCCTGTGTTGTGTTGCACTTGAGTTCCTCCAGTAAAGAAGTGCACTGGCTTACTATTGACCCCTGACTCTCTGGACTTATTTCCCATTGGGATGAACCAAGCCTTACCAACCCTTGCAGAGAGCAGTAACACGTGGTGAAACCTTGATGGTGTCTGGGGAATCCAGAGTAGAATCCCAGGCACTAAATTTGTATTTTGTGTTTTGAAGACTAACCATGAGTCTTCTGCTGCCAGTGATGCTACTGTCTATTATTGGTGTGACTTGTAAGCGTTGACAACATGGCAGTAGGGAATTTTGGTGTTGTGCACCATGTTGTTGTAAGGTAGTCAGGAGGCACTAGCATGTGGAGCTTTGCAGGTGGAGGTGAATGTGTTATGTGACAATACTGAGAGTAAGTCAACTATACTTGCAAAAATAAAAAAAAGAAACTGGCAGGTTTTCCTACCAGAAGTGAATGTTTTCCTCGGCTTAGTGCAAGCATTCTAGCATGTGTGATGAGTAGTTACCAAGGCAGCAGGAAACATCAAGCCAAGTGACAAACTGGGCCAAAAAGAGAAAGTGTGAACTTTGCACTGCAGAGAGAAATGAATGCCCTGAACCTATGGGGCTGCTGACTGGGCCGTGAACAGAGTGGTGTGGTTCACACCAGTGACTCTGAGACAGGTAACCTCCAATAGAGAATTATTTAAGGAGGATAGTATGAGAACGGCAGAGGGGTGTGCCAACAGCCGGAGACAAACGGCTACTAGGCCAGAAGACAGATAGTAAAAAGTTCCAGATGCAGAAGCAGAAACAAACAATAAGTATCTCTTGGAGCAAGAGAAAGTGACTGCATAGTTACCGCTTTCTCCTCCAGTGTGTAGGTGACCACTAGCTCCTTGCCTCACCATCATTAGTATCTGGGGTTAATACCACCATCCATCTTCAATCCCATCTTAAGCCTTCTGGATCTAGTAATACAGACTATGGTTGGACATAAAGGGCGACATGTATGAACCAGGCTGCGGCAGATATCTGGCGGCTTTACAGCCCGATATCAGGCGCATCCCCGTTCATAAATTTTTAAATCTCCTGCACGCCTAGAGGCGGGGCGCACTAGAACCGTAGCAAAGCTACATATTTATATCTTTGCTACGGCATTTCTGGGCGCATTACAGCTGGAACAGGTATACCACTTTCAAAGTGGTATACCTGATCCCGAACTGTCGCCCGAGCGCTAGAATGCGCCTGATTTATGACCCGCTGTAGAGCGGGTTCATAAATCAGGCGCATTCTATGCCGTTATTAGGCGCATGAAATTTGGTGTGTTAACCCCAAATTTCATGCATGTCACCCAAAATGTATTTTCAGTTATAATACAACTTTCCATAAATCAATAGTACAAGCAAAATAAGAAACTTAGTAATATATCTCATTGAGAAAGCTATTTCCTTCTTCTTTTACTAGCCTCCTTTTCTCCCTCCTCCAGCCATTAACAGGGTGTTCTGACACTTCAAAATGCTCTTCTGTCAGGGCACGATTAAAAATAGAAGACACAGAGAATACTTACTTCTTGGACTCTCTCGTTCCATCACCATGACCACTGTGGGCTGTGATTGACTGCACCTGTCACAAGAAAGTTGAACATTTACAGCTACAGCTGAGATTGCTGGAATGGCCAACGTGATGGAGCAAGAGCATCCAAGAGGTAAGTATTCTTCCTGTCTTCTATTTTTCATCATTCCCCAACAGAAGAACAAGTATTTTGAAGTGTCAGAACACCCCTTTAACTGTGCACGCAGTCATAAATCACCAAGTGAGTCCCTCTTCTATGAGCCCAGCTTCACTGAGAGCTCAGGCTACAGCTGTCCATAAAAGTCTATAGAGAGAGAAAAGGGAAGGCATATAGATGCACAGAGATGGTGTTGACTGTACAATGAGTGGCTTATCGCACCTCAGTGCTGGACTAACAGCTACACTGCTCCTTACTGCTATCCAATGTCCTCTATGCTGTTGCTTGTGTTTGAGGAGTTCCTGCTCCTCCCTTTCCATAGTCTCCGATGGGCTCCTGTTACATGTGATCTCATTGAAGCTAAAGTTCCAGAAGACAGATTTCCTTGTTTACGACTGAGAGTGCAAATAAGATGGAAGGAGTGAAGATGAAGGTGAAGAAAGTGTTTTCTTTAATAAGAAATATTACAAAGTTTCTTATTTTTGTTTGTACTGTTGGTTTATAAAATAAAGTGTAGCTCCTGTGACCCACTTAAAACCTGTTAGCAACGTATAAATCCATATATAAAATCTATAATTACAAAACTGAGGAGGGTTGGAGAATTATATCTCATTCATACAGTTCTATAGAGTGAGCTTGCTAGCTAATAAAAGTTCTGCGATTACAGCAACCTGTGGGTTTTTCAAGCATGCTTTATAAGAACAGTATGGCCATGATAGAGTACTTACAGGGAAGACAGGAAGATAGAAGGGAAGAGGCCTGATAAGCCTACTGTGAGTTACCAGGCTTGTAGAAACTATGTCCTGTGGCTGCATCTGTAACATGACTAACTATGGCAACAGCTTTCTGCCAGTAGATTAGGAAGGTGAAATCTGTAGCATGAACTGATATATTTTAATGGGAAATACTCCAGAAAGTTAATGCATATAAGGATTTAAGAACAGTTCTTTTTCGTTTTTCACTTAGGATACGTG
Source organism: Phyllomedusa bahiana (assembly GCA_025379985.1). NCBI lineage: Eukaryota > Metazoa > Chordata > Amphibia > Anura > Hylidae > Phyllomedusa > Phyllomedusa bahiana. The sequence continues at coordinate 46,570 of JAODAL010007512.1, read as the reverse complement.
TTAAAGAAATATAATGTATAACCCTTAAACTCTTTATGTTCTTATGTTTTTATTATTTTACACTTGCAGGATTACATTTAGTTTTTTGTCAACCTACAGAAGATAATGTTCACCTTGCTGCTGCTCATGAGTAAAATGGGAGTGTTGGCGGCTATGTTCAACAGCACAGACCGAACAGTTACTATCTCCAAAAATGTGACAGAACAAGTAAATATTACTGATACTCACTGTGGGGAGCAATGCAATATTAAATGTCATCTACGCAATCAAAATTTAGATGCGTTACCACTATGCCTTCCTTCCACTATAGAGGACTTGGATTTAAGTTTCAACAATATAACTGAAATTGAGGACCAAAGTTTGGTTGACCTTTTCAAGCTTCGCATCTTGTCTTTATCACACAACCAAATCAAAGAGATTCACTGGAATATTCACATACTGACTGAACTGGAATCATTGGACCTAAGCAATAATCAGCGATCAGTTGTACCAAAATGCCGTATGTTGAGGAATCTCAAAAAAGCTATCCCTTGCTGAAAATCCGATATTACTCATCCACCCATTTGCCTTCTCCTGTTTCCCAAATTTGGAGTCGCTTAATTTATCATCAACATTGATTGGAAGCAATTTATTAGAAGACATTGCTGAATCAGCATTTGCACTTAATGCAACACAAGTCCAGGAGGATTCATTGAAGTCACTCCAAATTCTTGACCTTAGTGGTACATACATAAGAAGTGGTAAGTCCTTGGATAAGGGGATAAGCAAGAATAATTTAGAGTTCCGTGCAAGGCTGTGGAATTGGAGTCATGGAGTCTAAGTCGGTGCCCATTTTGGTGGAGTCACAGTCGTTATATAATGGACCAACTCCGTTTCCAAAAATATAATATAAATTTGGTACAGTTAGTTTAATGCAGCATATGCTGAATATTTTTTTGATAAGAATTTGGTAAAATTATGAAATGTCCTATACACTGACAAGCAAAAGGGTATCAATGATTTGAACTTGTGACTTTCAGGCTTCATTTATCACCATCCACTACAGCTTTGAAAATGAGACTACCATCATTTTATAGACAATCATCTTGGCTATCTTATACATCAATTTAACTTGCGACTACTTAGCATATGCTTATTTATGCAGATTCTTGTCATGTAACTGCATTGTTGCTGTTTTGCTCCTGGTGGTGGAACAATCTTTCTCCTGTATACTACAAATAACCATCTGTTCTCACATTCCCTAATAGCTCAGTGTGACTCCCAAGCGAAAGATCACTTGCAGCCATGAAGAAGATTTCCCAAGAAAAAAGAAACAGCATCATCCAGCTCATCAATAGCAGTCTCTAGGCTAAGAAAATTGCCAAAATGAATCATGTGAGGCCATGACAGTTGGAAGAATACAAAATGAGGTCCATCCATCCATTCCAATGCCAAGAGATGGACGTCCAGGCAAATATCGGAGCCAACAAGTCGACTCATCACAAGGTCTATCAAATCTGGCGCAACAAACAGGGCAGTGGAGGTGACTGGTATGCTTCGTAATAGTGAAATCACAGACATCCATGCAGGCACCGTGCGACTCGCATTACACAAGTATAGAATGGTGGCCGAAAAAAGGTGAAGAAGCCTCGACTTAATATCGTCATAAGAAGCGTCAGCTTTGAGTTTGCAATAAGTATGAAAAGCGTAAGATTGGAAACTGATGATTTAGAGCGATGAGAGTCAGTAGACTGGGCTCTGATGGGTGCAAATGGGTCTGGAAGAACCAGGGGAAAAAGGGACTAAAAGATTGAGAAATTGAAGGAACTGTCAAGTTTGGTGGAAGAAGCCTGATGATTTGGGGTTGTTTCACAACCAAAGGTGTTGGATACTTGACCAGAATCAATGTTGATCTCAATGCAGAGCTATATGTGAGTATCTTACAAGATGAGTTACTTTGTACACTTGAAAACTATGTGTATAAAAAGGACGACATAGTGTTCCAGCAGGACAACGACCTGAAGCATATGTCAAGATTGGCAAAGGAATGGTTCAATGACAATGAAGTAGAGTTGCTGGATTGGCCCCCACAGTCCCCAGACCTCAACCCAATCGAACACTTGTGGGTACAGTTGAAGAAAAAGCTGTATTCGACCAGTATGCACCAACATTGGGAATGCATAGAAGATACCTGTGATCAGATTTCTTTTGAGACATGCTTGAATCTGATCATGCCCAGAAGGATTCAGGTGGTGTTGAAAGCCAAAGGTGGATTTACAAAATACTAACAAAATAATAAAATAAAAATTTTGATTTTTAGGCGCAAAACAGTAACAATGCAGTTACACAACAAGAATCTGCAGAACTAAGCATATGCTAAATAGTTGCAGGTCAAATTTGTGTATGAGGTATCCAAAATGATTGTCTATAAATTAATGGTAGTCTCACGTTCAAAGCTGTAGTGGATAATAAGATATGGAGCCTAAAAGTCAAACGTTCAAAACATTGTTTCCCTTTTGTCAGTGTAAATGTCTGTTCTACTCTTGATCTAGGCTTTTATGAATGTGTGCTGCACTTTATGTACATGCTCAGTAGTAAAGCTACTCTGCTACAGATTAGAGGAAAGAGGCCCTAGGAAGGAATGTCTGCATTCATCTCAGAACCAGGGCTGTGGAGTTGGAGTCCTGGAGTCGGAGTCATTATCCATTTTGGTGGAGTTGGAGTCAGGTGAATTGAGGAGTTGGAGTCAGAGGTTTGGCATACCGACTCCACAGTCCTGCTTCAGTGGTTACCATTTGTTTTGATCTGACAAACCAAATCTGCAGTTTGTATTTTTCTTGTATTCCTATGAGCAAACATACTTCATTTAATTAGTGCTAACACTGAACCTATCATATAAAGAGAAAATACCAGCACTGCTCCATAGAGGTTCCTGGGAACTCATGCATGCAACTTCAAATACTTAGGTGGTGCTAAGCAGAAAATAGAAACAGTTCAGAATCCAAATATATCAGAAGAGTCACTCACCATCAAATTAAGTCTTTATTTAGAATTCCAAATGTGGGTACATATCAAGATGATTTGCCTCTGCTAATACTGTATATGTAAAACTGAACCTACATGAACATGTCTAGCAATTCTGGAGCATGGAAATTGGACGAAATTAGATTTAGAAGTCTTAGTGAGGACAGGGACTGATGGGAGTGAATACACTGAATTAAATTATGTATGCAGCATAGATGTCTCTGTTCACAGTACATCTGGGGCTTTTACTAGGTATTTACCTTAGAAGTATGTCTCTGTTGACTCATTGTGAAAAAAAAATGAAAATGGGATGCCCTGCTTTCCTGGGCAACTCCATTACTGTATACAGGCAGTCCCCAAGTTACAAATATCCAACTTGCATAAGATTCCTATGTAAGAACGGAGAATGGGTGTGACTCAGAGTACGATGTCACAGCATGAGTTATGCCCCATTTATTTTATCCCCAGGTGTTTGGCTTCTCCCACGCGCCTTTAGTGGTGTTGCATGGTATACGCTACAGTAGATTGCACATGTACCACCAGACTCTCCTACTACAGATGTGAGCGGGAGAAGACTAATCCGGGCCGAAATATCACACGTATATCTGGACTGACAACATTGCCATGTGTAGCATGATGGTTGCACTATAGAGAGTTACTATACTGGCTAATCTATATGATTGCTGTAAATAAATTATATACATTTCATAAAATCAAGACGAGGTGTGCTGTAGATTTACTGAAGCCTTATACAGGAACGGAAATCCTCTCACTGAGTCCCCTTCAGACTCACATAACAAAGGTGTGGGGGACCAATATTATTTCCTTGAGGGACAGAAACTGAGGTGAAATCTTCTGAACAGAGGCGCAAACAGCAAAACAAACTTTACAGGGTTGTTAACCCTTCCCTATACTATTGAAAACTAACAAAATATTTTTGATTGGAGTTACACTGAAAAATTTACTTGTTCCAACATACACAAAAATTCAATATATATTCGCTCAGTCTAGACAGGCTATTTAACTTGGAGTTATTCATTTACAAAAAAAAAAGATGTTGTAGGGTTAATTTATTACCATTTACAAATACAGTATGTGAAGCAACAGTACACAGATCTCACCCATGCTCTTTTGATACCTAGCTCTGTAACCATGGCAAGGGGGCATCCTTTATGTCTTGAGCAGGGGTCCTCAAACTACGGCCCGCGGGCCGCATGCGGCCCGCCGAGGACTTTTATCCGGCCCGCTGCCGCCATCCACCGCCAATGTAGGTGTGCTGTGCAGTAAGGTATCGGGGGTGGCGGCAGCGGGAGGTGCCGTGGGCAGTGATGGGTGACGTGAGGGCCATCGAGAGCAGCGCAACGGCAGGGGCCAGCTTAGGTGGAATGGGGTGGGGGCGGGCACTCTAAAGAGGACGGGAGGGTGGACACTTACAATATATGTGAGGTACCTGTGAATGAGTGAGTGGGTGGAGTTTCTGCCCTCTGTCTCTCCGGCACCTCCCGTCCTTTGCAGAGTGCCCGCCTACCCCTCTCCCCCTCCCACACACAGTCCGCACTCGCGTCACTGAGGCTGACTTCCTGAGGTCTGACACAGGATGCGACGTCAGTCCTCAGCATTCCCGCTCCAGGAGTGTCAGGGCAGAAGCCCCCCAGCCCCAGGGGTTTCAGGGCAGGAGCCCCCCAGCCCAGGATTGTCAGGGCAGAAGCCCCACAGCCCAGGAGTGCAGGGCAGAAGCCCTCCAGCCCCAGAGTGCCAGGGCAGAAGCTCCCCAGCCCCATGAGTGCCAGGGCAGGAGCCCCCCTCCCCAGGATGATCCAGGGCAGAAGCCCCCAGCCCCAGGAGTGCCAGGGCAGGAAGCCCCTCTCCCCAGGAGTGCAGGCAGATCCCCCAGCCCCAGGAGTGCCAGGGCAGGAGCCCCCCAGCCCCAGGAGTGCCAGGGCAGGAGCCCCCCAGCCCCAGGAGTGCCAGGGCAGGAGCCCCCCTCCCCAGGAGTGCCAGGGCAGGAGCCCCCCTCCCCAGGAGATCCAGGGCAGAAGCCCCCAGCCCCAGGAGTGCCAGGGCAGGAGCCCCTCTCCCCAGGAGTGCTAGGGCAGAATCCCCCCAGCCCCAGGAGTGCCAGGGCCGGAGCCCCCCAGGAGGGCCAGGGCAGGAGCCCCTCTACCCAGGAGTGCCAGGGCAGGAGCCCTCTTCCCCAGGTTGCCAGGGCAGGAGCCCCTCCCCAGGAGTGCCAGGGCAGGAGCTCCCCCGGTTTCCCCACCGAGTCAGGACAGCCATGAGACAGGAGCCAACCTGGTCGGACAGAGGTGACCACTTTTTTAGAAGCCCTATAATTATTATGGATTGTAATGTGCTTTCCCAGTCCCTGTTGCTTGCTTAGCTTTTCAGGGCCTGGGAAAGCTGGGTGAAGACCTTAGTAGAGCTCCCAATGTCGGACACATTTGTTATAGATTCCACACAGTTTTCCCAGATGACAAGTTTCTCTAGTTTGCCGGTGATCTATTCCTGGCACCCATCCCTGATTATTGCTAAGCACACTTGACATCTGGGAGAGCTGGAATCTATAACAAATGTGGTCAGCATTGGGAATTCTACAAATGTTGTCATGTGAGTGACCAGCAATGCTGCATATACCGATGCAAATCCACTACGAGGAAAAGTGAAAAAGTAAAAAAAAAAAAAAAAAAGTGAAACACATAAAATAAAAACACCTACATCGCCCTTTTCCCGTTTACAAACACCCATCGCCCGAAAAAAGATCCAAAAATAAAGTACGCATATGTGGTATTGCCACATATGTAACAACCTGCCCTATAAATCTGTCATGTTCTTTAACCTTCACGGTGAACGCCGTAAAAAAAAAAATCACAGAATTGCGTTTTTTGTTCATCCCTCAGCACGGAAAACATAATAATGGAATAAAAAGCGAACAAAAAGCCAGATAACTGCCAATGTGACACCAATTAAACCGTCAGTTCATCCCGCAAAAAAAAGTCCTTACACAGCTCTGTATACAGAAAAATAACAAAGTTAGGGCTATCAGAAGTTAGCGATGCGTAAATATTGTTTTACACAATAAAAACACTTTCCTTTTTTTTTAAAAAAGCACTTCAACATAAACTATGTAAATTGGGTATCGCTGTAATTGTATCGACCCACGAAGAAAAATTTTTTTTTTTAAACTATATTCCGGCCCTCCAATGGTCTGAGGGACCGTGAACCGGCCCCCGGTTTAAAAAGTTTGAGGACCCCTGGTCTAGAGGAACAAAGTTTTCATTATGAAACTGCATAGTGAGAAAACCTTTTTAAACAAGTTCAAAAAGGAATTAGATGCCTTTCCTAAAAATATGATATCACAGGTTACAGGGACTGGATTCTGGAGATAGGATCCTGATTCAGAGGTTATTCTGATTGACATATTTGGACACAAGAAGGAATTTTTCCTGCTTTATGGGACTATTGGCCTCTACCTCATAGGGGTTTTTGCCTTCCTCTGAATCAAAACTGTAGGGTTGTTGGTTGGACTTGAAAGACCTTTGTCTTTTTTACAACCTTATCTGCTTGTCTGCTGTAGTGGAGGGAGTCCCTGTACAACCAAGAGCCATTTTATAAAAAGCTTTTCAAGGATGGCTGTTTCAATGACCCCTGCAAGGGATATGTGTGGCTTTCCTGGTGATGACAGATGATTGTCAGGGGTGAGAGATGCTGAACCCATCAGCTTCATTTTAAAAAGACTTTAGACAATCCCAAAACTGAAAAAAAGAAACTGATCAACTGAGATTTCATTTTATGTAGCTTGGAAGAGTTAATAATCAAAGCCTGTTGGTATTTTTGTTTATATATATATATATATATATATATATATATATATAGTACTAATGTAGTCAAGTTCACAGGAAAAATATGAATTCAAGTTTAGTTTTTTAGATAGAAAACAGAGAACAGAAACAAAGCTGTGGTGCCGCAAATACAGCAGTACAAACCACTGGGCCACCACGGTGTCTCATTTTAGATTTATTCTAGGCAAATCACTTGAACTTCGGCCAAAGAGCTTTAGTCTTATATCATCTGGAAAGTGTATTCTGTCTGATAGAGACTTAAGTTTTTATCTGTTAGTTGGTCCATCACTTTCTAATTTCTATGACAAAACACACTGAGCCTTATGTATGAAAACTGTCTAGCAGTAAGGCTAGGTTCACATGGCTTATTTGCGGGTCGTAATTACACCCCGCAATTACGCCGTGTGGCCGGGGGCGGGAGCGGGGGAGTGAGCGGGGGGCCGGCACTTCGCCAGCCCATAGACTTGAATTGCCAGCGGCGCGTATACGCCGCTGGTAATTTACATGTCACTTATCTCCCCGCCCGGCGGAATCCATAGTTCTCTATGAGAACTGTGGATTACCGTAATGAATGGGCCGTTTTCAGCCCGTAATTTGCGCACTCCGGCGCGTAATTACGGACCGAAATACGGCCTATTTTAAGCCGTGTGAACATGGCCTAAGACTGTCCTTGTTGCTCATAGCAACCAATCAGTTCTCAGCTTTCATTTTTCCAGAGCACTATATGAAATAAAAATAATTATTTAAAAAGCTATTAATGTAAAAATGTTAAAAGAATAAAGCCTTGCAAATCATTAAAAATGGTTATATAATGTTTATAATACCATTACACATAAAGCTTTATAGATTTTAAACCCACATGTGCTAAACAAAAGCTGGTTAAAGGCTGAAACATTGCACTTTACTGTATTTGTACATATTTTGATAACAAAGCATTTGGTTATGCAGAGGTCTAGTAATTTTTCGGTGGTATGTCTGAACATATGAGAACTGACTTCTGATTGGCTCACATATGCCTCAGAGGTTCTGTCAGGAATGATGGAACCATAGTATAGCAAGTTGCACTATTTTTTCTGTCTAAACAATGGACACCACAGCGGAAGCTTGTCGGACCCACTGTAATCAATAGGGTCCATCCAGCGCTGTTGGTGTCCGTTTTCACCTCAGTGACAGATGTTCCCAACAAAACCTCCAACGCAGATGTGAACCAACCCTTACCAAGGTGATCTGGTGCATTCCATTTTTTTAATTATTTGGAGCATTGTTGCTGCTTCAGGTATGGTTTGATTTTACTTCACCGAAAATAATGGGATAATTTCAATGGTCAACATATTTGAACGGGTCATTAGATATTGTTTGATTGTCCAAGGTACACATTTATGTTTATAGCTCTCTGAACAACTGAGAAAGCACACAAAAGTTAGGTCTGGTTCACATCTGTGTCGCAAGTTCCATTTGGACCCTCCAATGTGGAGGTGGAACCGGACTAATTTCACAACCGACACCAATGGTGCCTGACAGATCTCATTAACTACAATGGGTCCATTGGGTTTCCGCCACAGTGTCTGTTATTTCCACAGAAGAAATAGTGCAGCTACTTTTTCTTTTATTCTTAATGGAATTTACAACACTGATGCGAGTGCCCAAGCCAAATAAAAAATTACAGAAAAAAAGTCTACTTAGTAGTACAAAGAACAGTAAAGGACTAATCTAAAGCAGTGTTAGGGGTAATAGAGTTATATTGAGTGGGGGGACATAGTTGGAATCTGTTGACTACAAGCCAGAAATCTTTCAGTCAGTGGGGGACGCATCTCATAGATCAAGGTTCGTAAAGGTGCCAGTCATATGTAGTGCACCATGCTGGCTAGCAGCCCATTGGTCCCACCCGAGCTATGAGATAAGCTCTGGGAACAGCACACAGTGTACTTATACGCATGTACTTGCTTTCTGTGATTTATGTTTTGTAGCTTTATGAAACCTGAAAATGTGGTCCCTAGTTCTTGGCATCTAATTGTAAGGCAACCATCCCCATAGCATTTGCTATCGTTCCCCATATTTTAGTGATTGATACTATTTTTTTTAATACTGTCATAAACCACTGTAATATTTAGTGAATAGAGTTTGCTCTGTTTTATAGCATTTCTCATATCTCTGCATTTCAGTGAATCATTCATGGAGCAAAGATTTATCAAACGTGAAGGAGCTTTACATCCAGAAGATGAAGGTTATGGACGTTCTTGAAGATGAATTGGCCTCATGGCTTCCACATTTGGAACATCTAAACTGTGCCGGTTCCAGCAGACTTTCCTACATCAGAACAGAGATATTTGAAAATGCAACAGATCTTAAGTATCTTAATTTTCAAAAGTAAGTGTTGGTAAAAAAAAAAAAAGTATATAGTCTGTATAGGTTGTGCAGCAGATTGTGCACACTTTTTGGCAGCTGTAAATAATAGGGTAAAGGGGTATTCACATTTTAGACCTTTCTGGCATATCGACAGGATTTGCTATAGATGTGTCATAGGTGCGAATCCCACTTCTTACACAGCATCTTGAGAATGTAGGGCACCCCACTGCCTCCTCCTCTACCCATTCTCAGCTGTATTGTGGTGGTACAGAACTGAAAGGTGGCTGCCATAGCACCTGGGAGGGGGGTAATAGGAAGAGAAAAATCCTGAGTGCTTGTATGGGAAGAGTCAGTTCAGAGGAGACAGAGAGAACAGAGAGGGGCTGAGAAGTGTGAGGCAAGAAAATTAGAGCTATCAGTTTTCCTCTTGGTGCGGCACAATCGGGGAGCAGCAGTGCTGGGAGTTTGTGGAGTACCCAGGGACTCAGTGGATACAAAGTGTGGACAGAGAAGGAGATTCTCATCCCATAGGCGTGCCACCAAGGAGCATGTTGAAAAGGAGGAAGTTACATAAAAATTCCTGGTAGACCAGGGTGACGGATAGAGTCAATTTTTTGGAACAGCGTTTCTGCCACTATGGAATACATGGAATGCCCTCCTACTGCGGTAAGGTGACCCCAATTCATATGGGAACCTATGCTACATGCTACCTCTCTTGTTGTCTGTTCAGACCTCCACATTTCATTGTTAGAAGGTTCCAGCTATAAACCTGATCTGATTAAAAAGCCTGTGCAGGTGGGTGGAGTGCATAAACCAAGATGGAAACCAGCCACATCCCCATGCAGACAGTCAAAAAACTAAATTTGGTTAGCACATCCATTTTGAAGAATAAATGTATAGGTTCACACTGGTGTGGCAGTCAATAGCTATGCAAACACAACACAATATCATCAGCACCAGGCTCGAACTCGCCCACATGGGAATAGTGGAATCCCCCGATGGGCCCCTGAGCATGGTAGACCTAAAGTTGTTTTTTAACTCAATATACTTTCTCATAAGAAGAAAAAAGGCACAGAAAGAGAGGCAAAAAGCAAGATACAGAGCATAGGAGGCATCTACAGTCATTTACAGTAGCTATAGGTTGGGCCCCTAAAATAAACTCCACCGGAGGGCCCATAAAAACTCAATTGGTGGGCCCCTAGTGTCAACTGCACCTGTGGGCCCTAGGCACCCCAGTCCGACATTGATCAGCACTCTATAGGTACTAAAAACGGTCAAAAAGAACGTAAGAATGTTTTGGAACAGCGTTTCTGCTACTATGGAATATATAAAAAAAAATGGTAGTTAGTGTATATTTTTGATCAAAACTGTAAATACCCCAATTCATGTTTTCTCCTATGGTAGTGCTCAGCACTGATGAGTGAATGTGCAAAGATGAGGACTTGGGGTGTAAAGTGACCCCAATTCTCAAGATCAGTGCAAATGCCACCTCTGGAACCGCCATCTATTTATGGCTTATTTTACCAATATGCTTTAAATGTCTCCTTTAGGAATACCCGTTAATGATTAGACAACTGTCATAGATCACAGTTTTCAGGATATGATGGATTACAGGCCCCAGAGACCAAAGAGATTAGCAATGTATAGCAAGATGTAGCATAAAGGCTTTATAGGTGGCATAAAGGTGGTTATTTTAAAAAGTTGCACTGAATTTCAGGCTGTAATCTTCATCTCTTCATTTAATCAATCTCAGACCTCCTGAAATGACTTCTAGTTTCAGAGTTTTACATGGCTGTGTTCCTTCTAGTAATACATGCTGAATGTGAGGTGTGTCCAAAATGCTGCTGCCTTCACTAGCTCTCGTGTATCAGCAAAGCTTTTTTCCTGTACTGATTTTCCCATCATCAGTCTTACCGATGGTAAGGACAATGTAATTTTTCCCTTCCACTACCCCAGGAAAGTCTGAATGATGCTTTCCATTCTGTGCACACTCAAACCTACATGATTCATTCAATAATCCCAACAGACTATCCTTTGGGCTTTCCTTCTTGTCTGCACTGATACAGTACAGTCTGTGGGATTCACCCTCACTTAAAACTTAGTGACATTTGACATTTATAAACTCCTCACCCTCTCTACAGGGGTGGAGCAGACAGAGCTAACACAGCTAGGAGCAGAGTGCTGTCAGATCTATGTCAGAAGCAGCAGGACAGCCAGCCATATGAAGGAGTTTCACAGCCCTTACAACAGCGAAATAGTAGGAAAAATGTAACAAACACTATTCAGAAAGCTGTATGATTTTGCTTTGAGGAGGCAAATGAACATTTAAAAAATTAGTGCAAAATTATCCACCGAAAAAATTAACATAAGTTAAATCAGTATATATGTAGGTTATAAGATCTATGGTCGTAATCAGGACCTTCATGCAACCAGCTGTATTGCACTCTTCATTAGCGCTCAGCGTCCAGGCCATCAGTCAGAAGCCTCGAAACAAGATAATAACTCCAAACGGAAAATAGGACCCAGCGAAGAAGTAAATATAGTGCTTTATTTCACCAATTCCAATCCATCAATCAGGGGGTGCAGGGGGGACAAGAACCGACGCGTTTCGGGCTCACGTATAGCCGTGAACAAGGGCTATACGTGAGCCCGAAACGCGTTGGTTCCTGTCCCCCCTGCACCCCCTGATTGATGGCTTGGAATTGGTGAAATTATCCACAGCCTTTGAAAAAAATTAAATATATGTTCGTAATATCTATGTATATATGTTTGGTTTAAATAATATCTTATGGGACTTCCCGTTCCGGTGCCGACATGCGGTGACGCGGCTACAGGAGCTCCGGAGCACCGCGACCGCAAACCCGCTAAAATACCAGCATCCAGTAACTCCCGGCACCCAAGACAGCCACCGGAGACTTGCGCTACCATGGGAGCAGCAGCTGGGGAGCCGCAGAGCCGTACCTGAAGCCGCGAGGCGTGAGACGGAGGCAAACGAGTGGCGGGTCCCGGCCGCGGTTAGGAGCGTAAGCGGGCGCGTGCAGCGAGCGGCGGTGGTGAGAAGAGTTCTCCCTCTCTCTTATACCGCCGCCGGGGTTGCGATACGGGGCGCACTCCGCAGGGGGTGTTCTTTTACAGTAGACCTATTCCCACGGCCTCAGTCTATCTTTGGCGCCAATACCCGCTCTCCATCCGCCATCTTTGGCTCCTGTCTCCAACAGACATTCCAGGGCTGGGGCTTATGACACCCCCCAAGGGATCCCAAAAGATCCTAAAAATCTGGTGGGCCTGAATAATCTACTACTGCTGATCACTTCTCTGCACAAGTATATTTTGCTCACATTTCATTGCCAGCATAACTCCACCTGCTCCATGCATTAGGAGATGACCTGACACTCCTGTATATAGTATTTGATCTCTCAATCACCCTTAAGTGCTGGGGGCAAAGACCGAGCAACAATACCTGGCAGCTTTATTGTGAACTGGCACGACTTTGCTGTACTCCTCTGCGGGTGCTCTCACTGGGAGTCCTTTTGGCGCCTTCCCTCTGGCGCAGCAAATACATATTACTATCTACACTTGTATATCTGAGTTTACATCAACTCGCTGCATAGAGCCTTTCACTGGATATATGAGATTTGGGTGAGATATCATCTAAGGTTCAGACGCTTACATCATATATTTTTCTTTTGCAACCTTATCACCTCCCATTCATAGTGCTAACTTATATTGAACGCTATCTTCAGAGGATGGGAAAGTCCAAAGCCGCCTAACAGCTAGCTAAAACTGGCAAATCCCAATCAACTGAAGTGGGGGAACCAGATATTCTTCCATCTAATTCAGACTGGTACTCGCTATCCATGCAATCCGGCAGCCCCAAGATACCCGCTACAGCGGATCTGGCGGATCTCTCAGCCCTCCCAGACGACAATTATAAAAAAAATAGCAATTGAAGTGGCGCGCCAAATAGCCCCTGACCTACAGGAAACTTTAGCGGCTACGGTGGCGCACATGTTCGCGCAAGTGAAGCGGGAAATACACGGACATGCAGACCGGCTGGAGGAACTCGAGTTTAAAGTTCAAACTTTAGAAATGGACGCTGATGCCCTTCGGTCACAACTGAATGACGTTCTTTCAGAGAATAAAAGGATGGCCGATAAAATTGATGACCTAGAAAATCGCTCAAGGCGTAACAATCTGAGAATTATTGGCCTTCCTGAGTCAATCCCACCTCACTCCTTGACCAATTTTTGCGAACAGAATCTTCCTGAACTACTGGGAATCTCCAGACGATGCCGAGTGAAAAGAGCGCATAGACTTGGTCCCAACCTGAGAGGCGATAGAAGCAATATTCGGGGTGATGGTGTTAGTCATGATAACCAATTCAAGCCCAGGCAGTTTATTCTCAAGTATCTAAATTTTGCGGACAAATCTGCAATTTTGAAAGCCTATCCAACTTGCTTTTCCAGGGCTCCAGATTATTAATTTTTGAGGACTTCTCTGCCGACGTTGCCAGGCGCAGAAGAGCGTTCTCAGGAATATGCACGGAGCTGCACAAACGGCAAGAGAAATTTGCTCTGTTATACCCAGCAATTTTACGCATCTTCCACAAAAATGGTAACTCGTCCACCTTCCACACCGCTGCGGATGCTCAGGACTACATTGAGAAGGCTGGAAGATTTTCTGGGAATGGATCCCCTCAGTGTTCTCCAAGGGAGGCCTTCTTTGGTTCTGATCACCCGGTATCTTCAAGACTCCCACGGGATCCTGACATCTCTAATGCTAGGGAGATCCCAAAAGAACAACGCAAATGTTCGGCTTCGGTTCTGGTAACCTGATTGCAGTGACAGTAGGGAGGTCCTCCCTTTATGTTTCTGTTTGTTATGGCTTCCCTCTCAGAAGTTCCAAGGTCATTCCTGGTTTCAAGCTAATTTGAATACTTTAAGATGTATATTTGTTTAACCCTTGTCATTAGGTTATAGGTGCTCCTTTTGATAGCTCTTTTTTGATCGTAGTTGCTGATCCCAAGATGTTGGGAATAAGTGAAGTCCTCCAACACCATAGCAGTGGGAAGATGAGATTGTATCCACTCCCCCTGAGGTGTATTTTGGAAGTTGTCACTTTCCTTTTTTACGGCCCGGTTTGGGGTCGGATCTTTTTTGCGTTTATGGGAGGGTTGGGGTTTTTGTTCAGAGTTTTTGCCTTACACTACCTAGAGCCATTGGATCTTTTTCTTCATGCTGTGCCCCCTAAGATTGTTCTCTCGACTCCATTTAAACCTTTGAGAGCCACCATAGGTATTTTCTGCAATGATTAATATTGTGTCATGGAACGTTAAGGGCCTTAGAGCGCCCGAGAAGAGGGTAATGGTCTTGAGACACCTGAAAAAGCTATGCTCTGACATTGCTCTGCTCCAGAAGTCCCACTTGGAAAAAGAGGATTTTTTAGGCTAAAAAAGCAATGGGTGGGACAAGTCTATGGCTCCCCAGCAGTAGGGAAAAAGGGAGGGGTCATAATACTCCTACATAAGAACCTCAAACATATGGTGATTGAGGAAACAACAGACTCAAGTGGCAGGTTTATAAGACTCCTGTTATCTTTTGCAAATTCCCAGGTAGCTATCTATAATATCTATGGCCCTAACAGAGACAATAAGGTTTTCTTTGAGGGACTTGCAGAAACAATCCTAGCGGATACTACCCACCTTAAGGTAGTGGGAGGAGATTTCAATGCGGTTCATGACTCTTTTGAGGATAAGTCTCACCATGCTGCTCACAAGCAACCCACTCTGGCGGGATTTCTAGATATCACACACCTGAAGGATGTCTGGAGGTCTTTTCACCCAGAGGGTAGGGAATACACTTTTTTCTCTTTGCCTCATCAGTCATGGTCCCGCATTGACTACCTTTTGACTTCTTCCGAATTGATTGGAAGAGTCAAGGCAGCTAGCATAGAGGATTTGATCATTTCAGATCATTCCCCGATTACATTAGAAATCTATGATTTCACCCCAAGAGGGAACGAATTTATATGGCGATTCCCCTCGTATTTGTACGATAACGAGGACTTTGCTAACCTTCTAAGAATGTGGTGGATAGAATATAAGAAAGATAACATAGCTCACGCTGACACCCCCCATTTATTTTGGGAAACAGCGAAGGTAGTATTGAGAGGCCGTATCATCTCCTTTATAGCCTCTAGAAAAAGATTGATAGCGGCCAAATATGAGGAGTGTTCGCTTAAACTTAGGACTTCCTATTCCATTTTCAAGTCCTGCCCGTCTCGACTAAACTGGGAGTCCTGGAGCACAGCAAAAAAGGAATATGAGCATTGGCTTCTGCAATGGGAAAAATCCGGTAAATCAATGTATGATGCCCGTCTTTCTAGGTTTGGAAACAAACTTGGAAAACTTTCAGCTCATCTGGCCAGGGGGTTGAGACCATGTAACACAATACATGCTGTCAGAGATAAACTGGGTGTCCCCAAGCATGATGGTAAGGAGGTTACCCAGATATGCAGGGAATATTACTCTGAGTTGTACTGCCCTTCAGACCCTGAGACGGAGGGGATCACACAGATTGCTGGACAAAGTATCCTTGCCTAGATTGTCCCAGGAGGAGAGAGACTTCTTAGAATCGCCCATCACGGAAGAATTCGTAACCTTTACAGTACGTAAATTGGCCAACCAAAAGGCTCCGGGTCCAGATGGATACACTTCTGAGTTCTTTAAGCTGCTTCTCCCTGAAGTTTCACCCACTCTGGTATCCCTTTATAACTCCTTCTTGACAGGATCTCGTATCCCACTGTTCATGAACGAAGCCCACATGCGAGTAATACTGAAACCGGGCAAAGATCCTTTAGACCCCTCATTTTACCGCCCCATTTCTCTCATTAATGTTGATCTTCAATTCCTCTCAAAAATTATGGCTGATCGTTTGGCATCCCTTTTACCCAAATTGATTTCTGGTCCCCAAGTAGGTTTTGTTCAAAATAGGTCGGCAGTCACCAATATTCGTAGGGTCCTAATGGTATTAGACGATATTAAAATCAATCCTCAAAACCACCAATCTCCAGCTTTACTAACGATAGATGCGGAAAAGGCATTTGACAATGTCAACTGGGATTGGCGTGGTAAAGTCCTGAATCGGATGGGTATTGGTGGCACCTTCCAACAATATGTTTCCTCCCTCTACGTTAATCCCACGGCAAGGATGGTTGTACCGGGTTTTCTGTCTGACTCCTTCGCTCTGGGGAGGGGTACAAGGCAGGGGTGCCCTCTATCGCCTCTTCTCTTCAATTTGGCCATTGAGCAGCTTTCCAGGTACTGTCACTCACTGACAGATTTCCAGGGAATTAGGGTAGGTAACTTCTGCTTAAAACTTGCTCTTTTTGTGGACGATCTACTTTTCTTTTGCTCTGCCCCAGATAAAGATGTTCCGTTAATAATGAAGATTTTGGAGACCTTTGGTCAATTTTTTCGGCTTTAAGGTTAACATACAAAAATCGGAAATCCTTGACATCTCCCCTCCAGGAGTATCGAACCTTGCTCCGGCTACTCTTAAACGAATCCAGGTTGGGGTCACTAGAAAATCTATCAAATATCTGGGCATCTATATAGGGAGGTCCCCAGAAACAATTTATTCTCTGAACTTCCCACCGTTAATCCACAAGATTTGCACGGAACTGGCTAGATGGGCAACATTGCCGTTACCTTTGTTAGGCCGTTGTCATTTGGTTAAAATGGTGAGCTTTTCGAGATTGTTATATCATTTGCAGACTATCACCCTTCTACTTAAACACGCTTGTATAAACAAACTTAATTCGGCCTTTCTCAAATTTATATGGAGAGGTAAACGTCCCCGTATTGCCTTAAAGAAATTGATCCTGCCGATAGATTTCGGTGGTCTAAACCTCCCTAACATTAGGGTTTATAATTT
This sequence comes from Phyllomedusa bahiana, assembly GCA_025379985.1. Classification (NCBI taxonomy): domain Eukaryota; kingdom Metazoa; phylum Chordata; class Amphibia; order Anura; family Hylidae; genus Phyllomedusa; species Phyllomedusa bahiana. The sequence goes on along the minus strand of JAODAL010007512.1, from coordinate 29,448 downwards.
AGCCGCTCTACTAAGGCATGGGATGGACTGGGTTAAAGATACTTCTCTCTTCTCCAACACAGTCATTGAGGCTAACCTGGTCTCCCCATACAATTTAACTGCTCTATTACACATGCCCTACAAAGCTCTCCCGCCTATAGCCAAGAGGGGATTAATATTCAGAGACACCATTAGTGCTTTTGGAAGGCAGCTCGAAAACTTTTTGGCCTCCCTTACCAGGTCAGTAAGTTTTTGACTTGGAGAGGACATCCGGAATTTGCTCCTGGCCTAGAGAGAGGTTATCTTTCACAATGGAAGGAATTGGGTCTTGATAACATTGTTCAGTTCATCAATATTAGAGAACGTCGCTTTTACTCTTTTGCAGAACTACAAATCATATATTTTCTTGATCAGAGATCCTTTTTTGCATTTAGACAAATCATGAGCTTCGTGAATCCAAAATTGGGTTTCTATCTGACTTTATTAAACCCACCCAGTTTGATCATTTAGTGGGACCGGTGAGTTCTTTACACTCATTGTCCCTACTTTATTCAGAACTTCGTAACCCCAAAGATGAGGGCGTTGCCTCCAACGTTTTCCGGGGTTGGGAGCGCGACTTTCCCAACACGGATATGGCAGAGGCGGTGCTGGAGGGGTGGAGACGGGTTAGAAGGGTAGTAACTGATGAGTCCTGGAGAGACTCCTTCTTCCGATTAGCTCATAGAGCTGTCTATGGATTTAATGTCCCTCCACATCCGTCCTTTTCAGATCGTTTAACGGCTTGTCCTAAATGCTCGACACCATTAACAGACCTGGCACACGGCCTATGGTTCTGTCCGCAGGTTAAGAGCTTTTGGTCCAGACTTATTGCTAGGCTGAACTCCAAGCTAACATCTGCTATATCTCTTGACCCCAAAATGCTTCTATTTCATAATATCACTTCCACTAAAAAAGCTCCTTCGTGCAACAAGGTACTGCATGTTACTATGCTAGCGGCCAAGCGATGTCTGTTGGGGATGTGGCTAGATTCCAAAATTCCGTCACTAGCCACGGTGTTCCAAACAGTTAAGTATTACATGCTCTTAGAGAGACTGAACATACTGGATAAAAAAGAAACCCAGGCAGAGAAGTTCTTTAATGTTTGGCAAAACTTTGAGGCCTTTCTCTCAGACTTGGAAATCCTTTCTTTGATGCGACCATTCCTTGTCACAACATGGTACTGGAAAGGCAGTTTGTCAGGGTCTTTAGGTAGATTACAAATGAGGGACAGTGATCTTTCCGGCTGAAATGAATAAAGACTAGGGACATAGCATAATTACCTTCCAGGCACTATTAAAGGGGATTTGCCAGGACACAAGTTTCTTACCTTCCTTATCAGCACAGGGAGAATAAGCTGCAGGGCTGAGAGGGAGGGGGTGAGGAAGGAGTGAGGAATAAGGGAGCGTCTCAAAACTTAAGTGAAATAATAAACAGTACAACAGTGGATTCTCAATACAGCAAGACACAGCCTCATAGATTGCACTTTCTACCCGGTGCCTTAAAAGCTCATTCATTTTAGCCTGTCATCAGATAAGAAGTGTTTCACGCAAGCGCAGCCTGTCAGCTCCTGGGTCGTGTCTAGTGGAAGCTTTCAGATAACTAAGGGGGATTTAGAAATTATGTAGCTCTCAGAGTCTTCACTTTTTGTAATCACATATATTTAGAAAAATGATTAAATACCCATTTTGGAGGTTCCCACGTCAACATTACATGGTGGCAAAACCCCTTTAAGGCTTCCTCTGAGCTCTAGCTCCAAACTGAAATTTGACTTCTAAAACTCAAAGTTTTATGTTGGGTATGTTTATTTGATGTTTATCTGGTTGAGCTTAAAACTCTTACATTTATTTGCTACTTTGTATGACGTTCTGTTCCAAAAGTAGTTGGACGACATTAATCCATCTGTTTTTATTATATGGCAGAATGTTATTTCTTGTAATTGGCTCGTTTGTGCTTTTATCTATTTTGTTTCGTAAAAAAAAAAAAAGCAATAACATTTCTTGATATAAAAAAAAATAATATCTTATTTTCTATCAACATTTCCTGTTTAAAAATATCCACACAGGTCGGATTGGCCTACAGGGTAGCATGAGAAAAGACCTCAGGCAGGCTCTAAGGCATGGTAGACCTAAAGTTGCTTTTCAACTGCATATGTGTGCTCAGGAGAGGAAGAAAAGCAAGAGGAGGCATGCAAGAGTCATGTGCAGTATGTGCAATTGTAATACCAGGGAGTTAAGACTGCACAGTAAAACAACCAGAGATGCTTGTAAAGATTTATTGAACTTTCTGGACAGCCCCCTGAAGCGTTTGCTTTGCGTAGCTTACTAAATGAGGACCCTGCTTTACCTCTTACTCAAGTGTCTCACCTCATGCTTTCCCTAGACTGACTCTTCCCACGCCACTTCCCAGGTTTTCCCTCTTCCTATTTCTCCCCCCAGTGCCACCTATTGTCAGAAAGATGAATTGCCAACTCCAGTGATACAGTGATATGCAGTAGCTGTAAAATACTCCCCTCGAGTCAACTCAACTAGTGGAGCTTAGCTGTAATACCAGACAGAAGACATGTACAATTGTAGTAACATGTAGAGGGAACAAACATGAAACCATGTTTTTTTTTACTCAAATCCTTTAAGGGCGATTTCACACACAGCTTTGGTTTTGGAAACATGTCTCTGCAGAGCTTAAAGGGAATGTGTCATTAAAAATGAGTTATTGTTTAACTCACGTTTTTATGTTAAGCACATTTTTTAAGAATTTTTGGTTATATATTTTTTTTTAATTTTCCATATCACTTTCAATATTGTTTAAATAATTATAAGTCCTGCAGTTTTCACTTTGGCCATAGGTTTATAATTGTCTGACACTTCCTGTTCTGTACAGAAAGATTCTCAGTTGTCTGCTCATTATCAGCACAAAGAGGGTCAAACTGAAAGGAGACACCAGTGTGAATAGATAACACAGGAAACACCAATCACAAGAGGAGATAATCACAGTTCACCCTTTCACCTCCCTTTCCAGGTCACAGAGCATGACTAGAAAACTCTCCTATAGAAGTGAATGGACTGAGTCAGTCAGTCGTAAGACTCCTATATGCATGAAGCTGCTGTAAAGCATCCCTTTGACTGCTGTTAAAGCAGTGCAAACAAGACCTAGTGGCCAAAGTGAAAACTGCAGGACTTAAGAATTATTAAAAAATATGAAAGTGATATGAAAAAAAACAAAAAAAAAACAACAACCAAACATTCCTAAAAAATGTGTTTAACATAAAAATGGGACTTAAACATTTAGTAATTTTTTGATGACACATTCCCTTTAAGCCAGGATTGGATGCAAAGGAAAATAGTAACATAATGGAAAAACTTATACTGTACATGATCTTTTCATTCAATCCACTTCTGGCTTTAGCATGAAACACTGCATGAAAAACTATAGTAGTGGTGCTCTTTACCCTGAAAAATGTTGTGTGTGAGACTTAAAGGGGTGCTCCGAGAGTTGTAAAAGCTTGTTTGTCTATAGGACATGATTAAAAATAGAAGTAAAGGTTGATACTCACCTTCCGGAATCCCCCATTCATTAGCGTCGCCAGACACGTTTATACTAGTAATAGAAGTGAATAGCCATCGTTCATGTGACAGGTCCAGCCAATCAAAGGCCGCAGCAGTCACATGCACATGACATTGTACTCTGTGATTGGCTGAACCATTGATGTGAATAATGAACATTTACTATCTACTTCCGAGATGAATGGGGCGGGAGCTGCTGATGAACTAGAGGTAAGTGTGATCCTTCTCTTCTATTTGTAATCAGGTCCCTACTGACAAACAGGCTTTTACAACTCTCAGAGCATCCCTTTGAATCCTCTAAAGCAGCTTTCTGCTTTAGAGGATTGTAAATGTCATTGAATTCATGGGACCTCCAGTGAAAATCAACCATAGCAGGTGACCTGTGGGGTAGGATATTTGGCATTATTTGTGTTTAATATATGACTTCCTACTCAAGTACAAAAAAAAACAATAATATTAAAGCAATAATATTCCTTTTTTTCCACCTTTGTAGCTGCAACCTTAGAAACCTATCTCCTTGGAATATCAGTTCAGAGTCTTTAACTCTTGACCTTCGTGGCAATCCATTAGTATGCAAATGTGAACTTGATTGGCTTCTTTCAAACCATATGAACCTCTCCTTGATAAGGTAATGTGAAAATAGTTACATTCAAATATAAAGAAGTATTAGAAGTATACAGGTGTATCATTCAAGAACATCAAAGATAGAGAACATTTTGGATTTAATACAATATTGTTAGGGATCCGATCTTGTCTGGCATAGGTGAGAGTCCCAGATCAATGCTCTCTACTCCACTATGTAGCTGGTATGAAAGAACTAGCGGCAGTTTATGCCATAATTACACTTATTTGTTCACTCTTTCATGTTTTACCGTGAAAAATCGAAATTGCAATTATTTAACCAAATGAGTTTCCTAGTGGTATCCACATAAAGCTTAAGCACAGTATAATGAAATGTTATACAACTTTCTGTTTACTGTCAGAAAATAAGACCACTTTTTTTTTTTTTTTTTTTTTTTTTTTACATTCAGGGGCTAAAAACATCCTAGGATCCATTTTCATCATATTTTTGTGTTTATAATTAGCACATATGTGCCAAGAAACGGTCCTGATGTGTATGTTGAATGGAGGCTGTGACAGATGCTCGAACGTGGCATCTATCACCCTTAAAAGGGTTCTCCAGTTTAGAATACCCTTTTTCATGTATCTTATAACATTATAAGTTCATAGACACAGGCTCGGAAAGGCCCAAGGGGAGCAGGGAAACCCCTGTGAGACCCCTGAACATGGTTGGTCTGGCGCTGCATGGAGCCCACCAATTACTCCTGTAAGATGCAGACCTAAGGCCGACAAGAGGTCAAGAGGTGCTAACCAATGATGACACTGGATGACATCGGCTGCACTGGTTACTCCAGAAGGACCACGGGTTGCTTTAGACCCGTGGCCTGCAAGATCTCGGGAGCAGCATTCCAATGCATGCAGCATGTTCCTGCAGTAGCTCCTCCACCTGCTTGGGGGAACGGGGAGAGCTGAGTTTTATTTTTTTTACTTGAATTATCAGAAAGGGGCACTTTTAAGTATGAGGGGGCACACTACTTTGCGAACTGCCTAATGGGATGGCCTCCATACCTAGTTAATGGGGGTTAAACTTACCTACTAAAAAGGCAGAGAAAGCAAGAGGCACTGTGTAAGATTCATGAGTTGTATGTTCAGTAATGTAGGGTGGGCACCCCAGTCCTACATGGCACAAAGAGTGGTCCTCTGTTGAGGATCCTTTTCTATTGGATTGATTATAAAGAACATTTCTCTCTCTGTCATGTATTTGTCCTATGCTTCTCAACTGATCTTTATGTTGCATACTCCATTACAGCCTGGGGTTTACACTTTGCACTGTTAAGCATCCGTTTAACAAATCCATCACCCAAAGGCTATTATGGCATGTGTTTAATGTACAGGTCATGAAAAGCTCATGATGTATACCTGTGTGGGATGCCATACGCTATCACGTTATAATGGACACCCTATTATGTAGCCTACTATGCTTTTCCCTACCTATTTTTTGTGGGATGCTGAAACATATGGAACAAACAGAGAGCCAGAAGGACACTCCACTTTGAAATGGAAGCCTGTAGGTATGTTTAGAGTGTATGTTGGGAGCATACACTAAATGCAAAATAAAAAAACATGACGTGACCTACATAGCCAGTCATGTTAAAGGGCTTGTCCAGATTAAAAGTTTTTTAAATTCTTGGTGCTAGAAAATAAAAAAAGTGTTACCACCGTTCCAGCACTGCCTCTGCCTTTACTTGTTCTTCCAGCTCCCAAAAGTCGGAACGTCACCACTGCTTCTGCTCATTGAATGCAGTGGTCACTTGTCTTTCCGGACATCACTTTTCAAATCAGCATCAATTTCTTATAAAATTTTGACATAAGGACAAAAACAGTAGCTGCATATATTTATCTTGTAGTTTGTTAGAGTAAATGAACTGGAGCTCATTCTTTGTAGCTCACAGAGCATTGCCTAGGCTGGATATAACTCTATCTGCTTCAGGACTACGTGTACAAGTTCGGTGCTTCTAAGGTCCGGTTCACACGGCTTATTGCAGGGACGGATTGCAGCCGCATTGCGCGCCGTACTGCGTGGCAATATGGCTGGAATCCGTCCCAGTAACTACGCTAAGCCACAGTTCTCATAGAGAACTGTGGATTCCGTCACTCCTCCCCGCTCAGCGAATCCGCCGGGTGGGGAGAAAGTGACATGTTCATTATCCCGGCGGGATATGTGCCGTGGATAATGAAAGTCTATGGGGCCGGCGGGCTGCCGCCCCCACCCCGCCCCTTAATCAAGCCGTAATTGCGGGCGAAATCCATCCCAAAATCAGCCTTGTGAACCGGCCCTAAGGCCATGTTCACACGGCTTATTTGGGCGCGGATTGGAGCCGTACTGCGCGCCGGATTTGCGCTGCAGTACGGCTCCAATCCGTGCCTGTCATTACGGTAATCCAAGTTCTCATAGAGAACTGTGGATTCGTCGCTCCTCCCCGCTCGGCAAATCCGCCGCGGGGGGGAGAAAGTGACATGAACATTATCCAGGCGCAATACGCGCCGTGGATAATGAAAGTCTGTGGGGCCGGCGGGCAGCGCACCCGCCGCACCCCCGCCTCGCCCCTTATTCAAGCCGTAATTGCAAGCGAAATCCAGCTCGCAATTACGGCTTGAATAAGCCGTGTGAACGGGCCTAAGAGTAAACAACAGTACTTTCATTCACTGACAGCAAGTGAATATCTTGAAAATGGAACTGAAACACAATATATTAAATAATTGGAATCTTGTGATTAAGCATTAAAAAAAAAAAAACACAATCCCTCTTCACAAGGGCTGTCTCGTGCAAGATAAGACCTTTTAGGTCCAAGCAAAAAAAAATTGTGACCGGCACCAGTAGGTTAAACAAACACAGTTCACTGCACTTCATCAATCATCCAGGGGAATATGACTCCTTCTCTCCTTGTGAATGATCCTGGTGCTCAGCCAGAGAACGACCAGTCAGTATAAATCCAACTATAGGAGAAGTAGAAGGCGGCACTCACGGATTGCAAAGTCATTAACCCCTGAAAAGTAGTTAATGACCAGAACATTTTTGTAGTTTTTGCCTCCTTACGTTTCAACAGTTCAACAGTAACTTTTTAATTTTTTCAATGACGCAGTTGGATGAGGCCTCGTTTTATTCAAGACGAGTTGTACTTTATGAGGGAATAGTTTAAGTTCACTTATAAATAATTGCAGAATTTTTTTTTCAATTTTTTTTGTTTTTTTAACATTTTGTTTTTACACCATTCCCATTTCACACTTGTTGGATTAATTCTACAGGTTATTACGGTTGTATGGATACCTAGTATGTGTAGATTTTTTTTGTGTGTGTAATGTATGCACAGTTATTTTGTATTAAATATTTATTTTTATTTTATTATTTATTTTTATTATTTTTTTTACACTTTTATGTTTTTTACTTTTTAAAAAAAAAAAAAATCCCATGAAGGGAGAACTGTGTTACTTTTTCTTTTTTTTTTACACTTAGTAATGTATTAGCATATTCATATGTGCTAATACATTGTAATCTGTGTCAGTTTCACACAGGCAGTGATCAGGGCAGCACACAGTCTGCCCTGATCGCTGACTTCTTAGGCTATGTTCACACGGCTTATTTCAGAACGTATTTACATCAGATTGCCGATCGTAAATACGTTCTGAAATCAGTTGAAAATCAGTTGAAAATAAGTGCCACTAAGTGTGGCACGTATTTGTAACTGATTTCCCGACGGATTCACCATCTTCAATCATTGAAGGTGGTGAATCCGTCCGTAAATAATTGACATGCACATTGTTTTGCCGTCGTCAATACGCGGCGGCAATCCGGCACGGAAATACGCGTCGTGTGAACGACGAGCCGTATTTTCTATTGAAATCAATAGAAAATAGGCTGTGACTTGTTTCTGACTGATTTGCCGACGGATTGACGATCGTCAATCCGTCGTGCAATTACGCGGCGAAATAAGCCGTTGTGAACGAGCCTTACACAGACAGCCCTGGGGCCACTCTAGGTCCCCAGGGCTGACTGTGCAGCTGTTCCCCAGGCTCTGTCGGGTCACTGGGTGCAACAATCACTTGATAGAGCAGGGAAACCCTTTGATTGTGCTGTGGTAATGAACTGCAGCAATCAAAGAATTAAAGCACCGGGGAGCGGAGGTTTCCCCCGCTCCTCTGTGCTTGCAAGAGCTGTGCTGGAAACAGGGTTGTGTAGTATAGCCCCTTTCCCAGCGCTGCTGCGGCGCTGGGCTCCACAAACTCCGATGTCTGCAGCGACGCCAAAAGATGTCTCTGCAGATGAAAGACCTGCACCAGCCGATTAAGGAGTTAATCCTTTATTCCAAACTGCAGCATAAATAACCTATGATCGTTTCGCGTGTTAACACGCTTTCTCAAGGCATTTTAGGGTCCGCTCACACGGCAAGTTTCAGATGTGTTGCGGATTTGGAAACAATCTGATAACCGACCTCTGGGGGCGGAGTTATAGGGGGTGCAGCCTTAGCAGTCGCTACCAGGCCCTGCAGCCTGAGGGGGGCTCAAAAGCCCTTCTGCCACATAAGAAGACACCAGTATTGTAAATGGTGCATGGTAACTGGGGGACCCCATTTCACTTTTTGCACTAGGCACCAAGAGCTTGAAGTTAGGCTTCTGCGTCCCCATAGACTTTACTAGAAAATCCGTTCAGTAATCTACACTGAACGGATTTTCAGCCGCCGGCGTTCCAAAAAAACGTTGAACATGCACAATCTTGTGCCCGTTTTTCGGGTGGAAGGTGTATAATTTGATAGTTATGGGGGACGGGCAAATCCGCAAACCACGGACAGAACTGAAAAAATACCGATTCTATAACAGGCGACAAAATAGGATTCGAAAACAGGATCCAACCAATATTTTGTATATGCCGTGTGGCCGCTCCCTAAGAATATAGCTGAATGTCCCAGTCCTGGTCCCCAGATAAAATCATTCTAGTAAACTCTAAGGCTTTGTCTACACAGTTTAGTTAAAATGCCGTCAGAAATCAAACGGTATTTTAACTTCGCCGCACCACAGTTTTTGCGCCACAAATCATGGTCGGATTTCGGATGTTCCGCCAGCCCCATACATTGAGGCTATGGGAATCCGATGGGAATCCTTCGGAAGAGATAACATGTTCTCTCTCCTGTCAGACAGATGGCGATTTAGAAATCCTCACTGAAAAATCCGTGCTGAATACAACATGGATTTTCTATTGAGGTCTACACAGTGCTGGTTACAGTCGGATTTTCAGAGGACTCTAAATACCGAATCCACCGTAAATCAAAAACATGTGCTGTGTAGACATAGGCTAAAAGGGGTTATCTCTCTAAAGGCAACACTTTTTAATAAAGGTTTGCTTAGATAGTTGACAAGGATGAAAAAAAGACATAGGTCAATCAAGTCTAACCTATAACCCTACAGTGTTGATAAAGAGAAAGTCAAAAACGCATATGAGGTACAATAGATGTCAATTGCCTCTTACAACAGTAAAAATTCCTTCCCGCCTCCAAAAAATCAATCACAGTAAATTTCCCGATCAACGTCTTATCTTACATATTTCTTATTTCAGCATTACAAAACTATGGGGGACATGTCTAGGTTCAAGACTTTCTTTGTTGCCCGTAGCAACCAATCAGAGCGCCCCTTTCATTTTTTTCAGAGCACTATATGAAATGTAAGGGGAGCACTGATTGGTTGCTATAAGCAACAAGGAAAGTCTTAGGCCATGTTCACACGGTGTATTTGCAGGGCGTAATTACGCCCCGCAATTACGCCGTGTGGACGGGGCTGGGAGCGGGGGAGTGAGCGGGGGGGCCGGCACTTCGCTGGCCCATAGACAATCACTGCTAGCGGCGCGTATACGCCGCGAGAAAGTGACATGTCAATTATCTCACCGCCCGGCGGCTTCGCCGGGCGGGGAGAGGAGACGTAATCCATAGTTCTCTATGAGAACTGTGGATTACTGTAATGAATGGGCCGTTTTCGGCCCATAATTGGCGCACTTCGGCGCGTAATTACGGACCGAAATACGGCCCATTTTAAGCCGTGTGAACATGGCCTAAGACCTAGGAAGTTTTCATACATGAGGCCCTATGTAACTACGTGCTGTTCATGTGTTATTCCTTCTAGAAAGGTATTGCAGAATTAGTCAGCTGGGTGTTACCATTCTTGTTTTCAGAGGGGTGTGCCAGCACTGATTGGACAATGTCAGACTGTGCAGGGACACACCCCTAATAGGCAACACCCAGCCGACAGATTGGTAATAATATTCTAGGAGGAATAACAGGGGAACCACACAACAGAGAGATGTAAGGAAAGATGATGCAGATTTTTTTTTTATGGGGAAAAGAAATATTAATACTAAATAATAGCAAAACAGGCATCTTAGGAATGGCCACAGGTCCTCTTTAAAAGAGTTTGGCTACATATAGGTAAACTCAATGTGGCTTCTTCTAAGACTGGTTTTACTTATAGTTGTCATATGGGGCCAAGTATAAGTGATGCCACTATCATGAACTAAAATGCTATGTTCACAGGGCTTATTTTGGGACGGATTTCAGTCCGTAATTCACGCAGTATGGAGCGAATTGCGGGCTGAAATCCGTCCCAGTCATTACGGTAATCCATAGTTCTCATATCAATTATTCACGGCGGGATAGGCGCTGTGGACAATGAATGTCTATGGGGCCAGCGAGCTGCCGCGCCCCCCTCCGCCCCGCCCCCGCTGCACTGGACACAGCATAATTGCGGGCGAAATCCGTCCCCGTAATTACGCCGTGGATAAGCCGTGTGAACATAGCCTAACAGTCCAGTTGTTGCTGCAGATCTGTTTCTAAACACTAGGCTGAGTTCTCTAGAAGCAGCATAATTCTGGCAGCCAGGGGCAATGCTATATTCCTAGATTCATAAAGTATGGCGCTGTCCTCCAGTACATTTTATTTTTGGAAAAATAAAAACTTTATCGAACCACATAGAGAGCAAAAGTTATTGTTCTGACTTACTTTAACAATTCTAAAAAAACTTTACTCCTTCAGATAGCTGTTTAATATGCTGAACTGCAGTCTATTGATGTATATTCACGGTAAAAAGCCTGAAGCTACTTTTTAAAACTGCTGATGCTAATTACGATAGACGTTTAACCAGAAAATGACATTGAAACATTCTGCAGACACTGCAGATGAAATATCATGTCTCTTTCACATTTTAAAATACTTGAAAAAGAAAGATTATTGACTGTGCATAGATATTAACACCTTGTCTTATAAAAGGTGTCAAGATTAAATTCTTAGGAGCTAAACTCTAGGACCACAACTCTGAAGAGGAAAGATGCCCATACACATTAGAGGTAGATTGACCTTCCAATCTCAGTGTGACTAGATATCTAATGTATATGAGGTCTCCTCAGCAGATGATTGGGCATGTAAAGGTTCAGAGAGCCTGTGTGCATGGAGTCTGTACATTAGCAGATGGAGTCTCTATGTCTTTGTACAATAGAGCCATAGGTGGCTCTCTATGGCACCATCTATAGAGGTATTGTACCCTATAGACAATGCTTCTAGAAAAAAATATATTAGTAGTACGACACCTACATGAACAATTTTCTTCTGACAGCTTTTATAAAGATCTATGTTTCTTTATAGAAAATCAAAAGATTGCAAGTACAGTATACAGTATATTTGAAGTTGCCAAAATTCGGCCCTGAGCTCTTATGTTCAAAACTGCCTTACTTATTCTGTTTCTTAACTCTGTAACTGATATAGAATACTATTTCTACTAAATAAGTGTTTTATGGGTTTAGCACATAGCAGTGACTGAGACTAATTGAGAAAAAGCATGTTTCCCAAATAACTTCTAGGGCATTGACTGAGATTCTGCACCTTAAAATAAATCATCATGTTGTTTCAGATCCAAAATTTTGTGCTGATTAATTTCTTAATGTAGCTTTATAGCTGCATTAGTTTTGCCTTTTTATCAACGGAGCTCAGAATTCTCTGCATTGACTTTGAAGGTAACATGCTGACTGCTTACAACTGACACTAGAGGGAGCTAAGGAGCTTACTGCATACAGTCTAATCATTGAGTTCCCTGTATAACAGTATCCATTAGGCTCTTAAGTTCCCTCTAATGATGGCTTACCTTTCAGTAACTAATGTACTACAATAAATTCTACTCTACTCTGACATGTTTCTCCTATTTCATCATTTAGACCAAATGAAACATTTTGCAATTACCCCAAAGGAGATGTAAGTAGCACTTCAATACTTCAACTACAAAAGGAATGCAAGTTGATCCAGAATGAACCAAATTTTGAAGCTCAAGATTCAGTGACTCCCAATATGTCAGTAATGGAATCTGATTTCATACCAGGAACGACAGAAGACTCTTTAAACTCAGCAAGGACACAACATACTATAGGGCAAAAATATTTTCTCTTGGAAAATACTACAAGCTTTATGACCACAGCTTTTGAAAATGACTCCACAAATTCCTTTTCTGGCACACAATCCGGTATGCTTACTCCAAACTCAAGCTTCAGTGGTAACAATGATTTCTCACCTAAAGAACTTACATTGACCACTAGTGCCCCCGATGAGTTATCAAGTGAACACAAGTTTCCAGAGAGTGGTAGTTCTAATGGTGACCAATCAGAAATCCCAAGAGACTACCAAGAAGAATATGAAGAAGAAGAGGCTCAACCTAATTTAACAACGGTAGAGAGCAAAATGACAGCCTGTGACTATGACCACTGTAGACATCTGCAAACACCTTGCGCTGAGCTTCAACTATTGACACAGTGCTTGTGTCCGGGTCTTTCAGGAGATCATACTATTCCAGACCCACCTCACATACAAGGAGTATATGAGATAACAGACACATCAGCACAGATACTTTGGTGTTCCCCAAATTCTATAGTGGACACATACCAGCTTGCTTATCAGCCTGAGAGTGGCAGGAACGAAACTATTGATAACATTTATGTGACAATGAGACAGTACACTCTGTATAACCTAGTGCCTCATACAACATACAAAGTTTGTGTATTAGCCTTGAATAAGAAAGGGCATAGTGCGCCAACAAATGGTCCATCAAGAACTCCTTGTACTGAATTCCAAACCAGACCTAGTTACATTCTTATACTTTCCATACTAAGTGCCCTAGGTGGGTTGTTTTTAGTGACCATTGCAGTGCTTTCTGCTTGCCTGTACAAAACTTGTAAAAATAACACGGTTAGTAAATATGATACGCATCTTGTGTCCTATAAGAACCCTGCATTTGAATATCACTGTACTATCCCATCTTATCATTAAAATGATGTCATAATTCTTGTTCTCTGGAGAAGCTCCCTTCTTAATCCCTATGGATATCATAAGAGCATAGGCTGCAAAAGCTCTAAAGAGTGACTAAACACAAATGACAGCACTCTGCTTAAAAAAACATCACACATCGAACTTTGGGAGGCAGAAAAAAGAACCAATTGGCAAGATATGAGGAGGTTCACAACCAAAGAAGATTTTTTTTCTATGTTTTTTTTTAATAGCAAAAAGTGGAATTAAAATATGTTTTTAAAGTACATACTTGTGTTAAACCCGGTGTGTGTCTTTTCATGACATTTTAAAAGGGTCTCCAGCCATAAGATACAACCCCTCATCCTTCTCTGGTTATAGAAGTCCAGTGAATTACACTCTTTTAGGACATAATTCCAGCTTAAGCCATGTTTTCTCAATGATAATGTAACTGCTGAGTTCTGGAATATACTGGCATATGCCTAGGTTACCAAACATTATTATTAAAGGGGTGTTCCCACCATAGACTTTAATGGCACATTAATAGGATATTTCATCAAAGTCTTGGACCTACACCTATCTTGGGAACAGGCCCCTTAAATTGGCTCCGAATGGCGAGCACATGACTCTCCATTCTGTTCTATGGGATTTCTGAGTACAGCCGAACATGGGGCTGGACTGTACACGAAACATCCATAGAACAGAATAGAGAGTCATGTGCAAGCGCAGCTGGCTCTCCATTCTGAGCTGACGCTTTTGGCAGCCCATTCACGAGACAGGTGCGGATCCCACCTATCATACTTTTAAAGCATACCCTATTAATATGCCATCAAAGTGTATGGTGGGAACAGCCCTTTAAGTATTTATAATTTGAGTTAATATTTAATTCTGTGGTTTCCTAAAAAAAAGTGAAGTGCTGAGTTCACTGGGTATAATTAAATGAGTGGGTTATTAAAAACAGAGATGGCTTTGAACCATTACATTTTCTTTGGACTTTCTAGATGAGTCAAGCCATTCAGAAACATGGTGTGGGCCCTGGGATAAGTTTAATATAAGGTACATTCAGAGGCCTAACTTGAAGCTTCTGGGCCTTAGTGCAAATAGTGAAAGGGGGGCCCCTCAGCTACCATGTGCCATTTAAGTACAGTACGCGCCACAGTACATTGTGTCTTTCGGGAGCTCGCACTAATATTCACGTACTCCCGTGGTGCGGGGGGGGGGGGGACCCGCAACACCCCGGCCCCTTTGACATTCATTACTCACGACGCGTATTCGCCGCAAGTAATTGACATGTCACTTATCTCCCTGCGTGTACAGTACACTCATATTGTACGAGCGGGGAGAGGAGGCGTAATCCATAGTTCTTTATGAGAACTATGGATTACCGTAATTTCGGTGTGCATCTCACCCGTATTAGAGCGCAAATACGTGGCGAAATGCACACCGAAATTACCCGTGTGAACATACCCTAACAATGCTGTGGCCCCCTCAGGCTGCCGGGCCTGATAGCGACTGCTATCTCTGAACCCCCTATAGCTACGCTCCTGGGTTCATTCTACCCTTTCTACTTCTTGGCATGTCTTTTTTTTTTTGCTATTGTGGTTAGTTACATTTAAGGGGACATACTGATCATAATCAATTCACATCTGTCCTGGGACCAGAGGTGTAACTTGAAGCTCCTGGGCTCTGATGCAAAGAATGAAATAGGGCCCCCCCGTTACCATGTGTCTTTATAATACTGGTGTCTTCTTATGTGGCAGAAGGGCTTTTGGGCCCCTCAGACTGCTGGGCTCTATAGCTACGCCCCTGCCTGGGACATTTAATGTGGATTTTGAATCAACTGGCTTGTATATGTTAGTATGGGAGAGAGTAACTGACTGTGTTATTCTGTACAATGCTATCCAATTAAGAAGTGTATCCCCTTTTTACAATAGGAACTTATGGGTGACAGGTGTCGCTGTTTGGCATTTGTCAAGGCCTTCAAATACACCCGGAATCTCCAGTGACTTTTCATCATGCCTGCAATAGCCGGAGATTATAATTGAATATTGTATTATTTTTCACACAACAGACTGACGCTGCCTTATAAACGAGTCATACACAGTGCTGCCTGGTCAGAGACAATGCAGCTGGCAGTGTGCATGGCAGATGTGATCCCATTCTTCTTTACCATTACTAGCACATTAGTGTATATTGTCTCATTCACTTGGCTTCAGCCTTGTCATGTCCACCCAACTTTGTTCATGCCCCAGACAACTCTTTACAGCAACTTGTCCTTGCAGTCAGAACAAGGTGGATGCAGTAGGAGATCACACTGCAATTGAAGGGCTGGTGGCTGGCTAGGAGCAGTAGCCAGATGTCCTGGGAGGGGGAGGCTTAGGCCTCGTTCACACGGCTTATTTGGGCGCGGATTGGAGCCGTACTGTGCGCCGGATTTGCGCTGCAGTACGGCTCCAATCCGTCCCTGTCATTACGGTAATCCACAGTTCTCATAGAGAACAGTGGATTCCGTCTCACCTCCCTGCTCAGCAAATACACCGCGGGGGAGAAAGTCACCTGCACATTATCCAGGCGCGATACGCGCCGTGGATCATAAAAGTCTATGGGGCCGGCGGGCAGCGCACCCGCCGCGCCCCCGCCCCTTATTCAAGCCGTAATTGCGAGCGAAATCCAGCTCACAATTACGGCTTGAATAAGCCGTGTGAACCGGGCAAACTCTGCCAGGGATACCAGGTAGGTTCCAGTGATGTAACTGTTAATATATGTAAATGTATAAAAATGTATGTTTCTGGAGCTTCCCTGGAGTGTTTAAAAAGTACTCGCAGTCCGCCAACAATGCATCAGGATCCAGCCTCGGTTCTTTACTAGTGGATATTCATGGATGTGAAAAATTAATATAAATGTGGCGCAATCGCTATTATACACAATATTAATCACTTCTTACTGCACAAACATCAAGAAAGAGGGAATCACAATGTTATGAGAACCACAAAAACTACATAAAATAAGAAATTTAAAGGCTGCACAAGAGTAATTATAATGTTATATCACATGGGTATAGCATCTCTGTCATAATCTGGTGACAAATATCAGCATTAAGGTAGGTCTCTATTGAGGGTATAGAATGTCCAATTATCTTCTCTGCACTTCCTGCTTGGAGAAACACAGTGTATTTTTATGTGTATTTTGATGTGTAAAATTACGTAAAAAAACAGTTAATGTTTTTTATAGAAAAAAAGCATAATTGTGCTTTCTAGTGTTGTTTTGAGTAATACACAACATAAACAAAAAAAATAAAAACTGAAGTACACGTTACTTTTTGGCGCATCAATGTGTTTTATGCATGTAATTATACAATGGAAAGTCAATGAGGATTGAAAAAAAGTCCCCAATTACATGTGTATTTTCTTGTTTCACATGACTGGTGTGTTACCGACACATAAAAGCAGCAAAAAAATGCATGAAAAACAGATGAAAGAAAACATTTAAAAAAGTGCATGAAAAATGCATGTTATTTATCTTTTCTTGAAGCACACATGTTGTGGGGCATGGTTTGACATGACCATGTGAGGTAGCAGGACTGCGATCTCTTGTGCTTAAAAACAGATCATCCACTCTTATCGGGGAAATCACGTAAAAAAGGCAGACAAATCTCCTCCAACACCTCTAGCACCTCTCAGGGGGATATCACCCGACAGAGTGCTCACAGACCAGGGAACACACAAGGCAGCAAGTCCCGCACAGCTGTCCTCCTCCAGCACCTCAGCGGGGGGAGAAGGAGCTCTATTCTAGGAGCTCCATTCTACACAAACGGGACTGGAGGTAAAGGACAATCTAGGGGGAATCTCTCTAACTCCCCTTCTGGGCTTCCACAAAATACCCCTAAGGGGTCATCCTCCATAACCATACCCCTGAGTACTGACCCCAACTGCCCCACTTATGGCCCCCCACAGAACCTGGGCACTGTGTAAACAGGCACCCACAATAGACGCTCTCTGTCTCAAGTCCCGTTTCAGGAGTGTTTGGATCTTGGAGGGGTAACGCCACAAAATACAGCGGATCCATTAGGTCTTGCCTCCCCTTACTATAAGCCACCAGACTGGACCGTCTCTGCCCTATAGGACCATCATGGCCGTGCCTATTCCCTACACCTGGGTTCAAGCAAACCTTCACCATCTTGGTCCAACTGGGTCCTCTTGTGGGGATCTTCCGAACCAGGGACAACATAAAGGCGCTTAGGGGGCGCACTCTCTCTCCTACTGTGGAGAGCGCCTCTGCCTCGTGTTCCCCTGCTCTGGCCGCTCACCTGGATGGGGCTCCATCCATACTCAAATGTAGTCCGCACTGCAGTCTAGATCACATTCCACCAATTTTCTAACACCAGTCTCGGGTGTCTCCTGCTCTCTCCCCAATGGTGAAACAACTCTGTAGATGAATGTAGAAAATAATTCACCCAATCCCGTGCTGACCTCTCATCTATGTAAGCACATAAGCGCAAGAATCCTCTTCTACCTCTATATTTGCACTGCAAGGTATAGTCGAAGAACATTCATCTCAACTATTTGCTATCGAGCAACACCTGGATGATATAGAGAATAGAGGAAGGAGGAACAACTTAAGGATCTGAGATCTTTCCAAATCTGTTCCCTCCTCTGACCAGTATTCCACTATATCCAACATCTTTTATGACATTTTGCACCATGCTCCTACTACTTACATAGAAATGGATTGCGTGCACAGAGTCCTTTGCCCTCCTAGCAAGGATGCTCAACACCCAAGAGATGTAGTCTACTGCATACTATTCTTTGTCATCCAGAAAGAAATCTCGCACAAGGTTCACAGCCACAGTTACCTTACCTATCAAGATCATACCATACAGATCTTCCCGGACTTATCACGCCATACTCTGGCACAAAGGAATATGCTCAAGCTCATCCTTAATGAGTTGTGTGAAAGAAACATAGAGATTCTCCTTTGCACTAATTGTCCGTCAGGGCAATCACACTCGTACCATGAGGGGAAAGGGCCTCGAGTTTTGCTTTGAACACTCGTCTGGATGCCCCAGGACTTCTTCCGAGAAAATCCAGCCCCAAGGGATTCATGCTCAATGAAAACATACCTGGTTACTAGAAGCGTACCCCTGACCGAGTCCATTCAGGAATTAGAGGAGCCTTTTTCCAGGGAGGAACTGGAGCTGGTCATTATGGACCTTCCTAATAGGAAAAGCCCTGGCCCTGACGGCTACACTAGCAATTTATTTTAAGATTTTGCTTCCCTCCCTTTTCTCAATCCTTCTAGAAGCATTTAATGATATCTCCTCTTCCTCCCCTTTCCCTGCAGGAGCCTCTATTGCTCATATCACAGTTTTGCCAAAGGCAGGTTAGGACCCAAAGGTATGAGGGAATTCTAGGCCCATCTCCCTCCTCAATATTGATGTTAAAATTTATGCCACACTCTTAGCTAATCGCCTTAATCCCCATCTACCTGCTCAGATCCATCCAGACCAAGTAGGTTTCACACTAGGTAGAGAAGTGCGGAACAACACCATAAAGACACTGGACATCATTCAGTATGCCCGCTTTCATGGGGAGCCCTTGAGACTCCCTATCTGACACCCTTAAACATATAGGGCTGGGACCCCTCGTCACTGCCAAAATCCTAGGACACCAAAATCCCTCTGCCAAGGTCGAGATTGATGGCTCCTTATCAGGTGCCTTTGACATACACAATTGCACCAGACAGGGACATCAAGGGAATAGCGATTCACATGCAAGAGTTTACATGCTCAGCTTTTGTGGACAATTTGCCCATCTATTTGAAAGACCCTTTTACATCGCTCTGTTCCCTCATGTCCAAGTTAGCTCGCTTCAGTTCATGGTCTAATTACATAATCAACTATTCTAAATCTGAAGCCATGAACATCTCACTTGACAAAATTCCTGTTAATGTTATTAACATCCAATTTTTCCTTTTCTTGGCCTAGAAAGGAAATTTCCTATTTGGGAATTAAAATACCAGTGGATTTATTGCAATTATTTGATTCCAATTTCTCACCTATGACTGCAAAGATTAACCAATTGCTTAGGGGCTGGTGTAAAAAGGATTCCTCGTGGTTTGGCAGAATGACTATTATAAAGATGACTGTCCTCCCGAAGTTAATATATTTACTTCAGACTATTCCAATTCTCCTGCCCTCTTCTTTCTGAGTTATTGAGGATTCAGCATTACTTCTCTGAGTTCACAAGGCGCTGTTGTCGCCCGATAATTAGAAGGCAGCTGCTGACTTAAGGTGAAACTGGTCTGCCTGATTGTAGACTCTGTTACATTGCAGCGACCAATGTGAGATTTCTTGATGTGACACATAGCCCTCATGCTAAATTGGGTATAATTTGTACAGATAAAATCCTTCAGTAAGTTTTGCACTGGATAATCATACTGAAAATACATAAAAACAGCACCAAAATTTAAAACACATTACAAAAGGATTACAGCAATGTTATTTTTTTTCTTTTTTCTAAACATTCCCTTTAATACTTTCATTTGAGTACCATAAATCTTACAGTCACTATTGAGCAAGGAGTTCCAATTGAGAGACTCCTAGCTTTTACATTTGTGCTTATACAAAACTAAGTCTCCTAAATGTTATAGTTTATTCTAGGCCTGCACAACATACAGCCCACTGGCTACTTGTGGCCTGAAGGATTTTCGGCAGCCTGAAAACCGGACCAAGGCTTGCACTAACTGCAGAAAACAGGTGTTCTTAGCCAGTTTAGCGTCATTCCACGCAATCTAGGTGTGTTCCCAGGTGGTTTTGGACCCCATCTTCTGCAAAGTTGTGCAGGTCTGGTTTATACCCTTTTTCAGTAACAAAAAGGCTTTTACTATATTGTACTACAGGGATCCAACAAGTAATCGGGAAATCATCAATTGGTATTGATAGAAAGAATACCTTGTTCAAGGTGGAGGCAAGGATGATATACCCATTATAAGATCTCATTTATATGTGGGTGTTTGTAAGCCACATCCAGGAATGGAAGCCAAAACAAAGAAAAATCACCTTAGTACAATGTAGTCATCATATACTGTAAGGTGCTCCATTTGGAAAGTCAGCACTCCAGCTAATCCAGGTTGAAAGTTTTATTGGATAGTGATCAAATAAAATGTTCAACCTGAATTAGAGAGTGTGTTGATGTTTCCCAAGTGAAACCGGTCTACATTGCACTAAGGTGATTTCTACTACGATCCCCTACATCCAGTGGGCAAGGGAAATCCAAGGAGTTTCAATAGCAGCAGCTACTTCTGCTTGATTTGGTTTTGCTGGAAATAATCTGTAATAGTTCATGCCCACTGGAAAGCACATACAGTATTTAGTGTTGGAATACAGAATGCCTTTCTATTTAGGGCCCTCATCTACACTGTTTAGCTACCTGTTTAATAACATAAAATAAAATTGTATTATCATCAAAGTCTTTGAGGTATATTGGGGATTAACATATGACACCAATAATCCATTGGTCCAATTGGTTTTTACCTTACGTCCAAGCCAGCTTAAATGTACCTTCAACTATGCCAAGAATTTTAACCATTACTGGACCTCATCATAGTCAATGTAATCCGTTAAATGCTAATGGTGTCCATCATAAAACGGATCCAGTTCCACCTCTGTAGCGGAGGCTCCAAACAGAACCTCTTACCAAGATGTGAACGTGGCATTAATACATGATTTTTACAGTGCTACGCTGCAGGCTTACATGCCATCACATGCATCTTTCTGGCTGGTTCATCTCCCTACGGTATTATACTGCCCCATTGAGAATGAACCCTAAGGACCCGTTTACACGGCACAGGACAAATACCAGTTGGTTTATCCGACCGGTATTTGTCCGGTTTTTGTGTCGTGCACACAGCCGCGAGAGGACCGCTTTTCTCCGCAATAAGCCCTCCCCCTTCACTTGTTCATATTCCGTCCGAAAACTGGATGGAAGAATGAACATGTAGAATGTTTTTCGGGCGGCCGGCGGTCTGAAAAACTGCTGGGCAGAAAACCCGTGCAGTGGGGACTGCCGCATGGGTTTTCCATAGCAGCCCACGTAAAAGTTGCAGCCGTTGTTTTAGACGGTTTGCAAAACTGCAAATCGTCTGAAAAAACCGTCTGCAAACCGGTGCCGTGGGGGCAAGGCGTTAAGCCACAATCATAGGTGGCGCATCTGTTTTGGATCTCAAAAACTTGCAATCTAGAATCTGTGAATAAAGTTTAACAAAACCCAGCTGATTCTTTACAAATAAAAAAAAAAACTAACAAGGTATAAAAGCATATTGAGGATATTCAGCTTCTACTATTTGCAAACACACAGCAAAATACGCATTTGCAGATTATGCCAGAGATCTGCTGCAGATGTTAAAGGAGTATTCTCACCAGTTAGCTTTAAGCATATAGTCAAAGGTAAAAAAATAAAATCACCAAATATGTTGCTGTTCTGATTTTGTTTCCAAAGTTAGAGTTTCATTTATTTACTGCTTGTTTACATAAGATTCTCTAGTTACCGACCAACTCTCTCTGCTCTAGCAGCCCTGGCTGGGATGGTCAGGATGGTGACATCACTTCCTGCTGTTTATTATCAGCAACACTGAAGCATGTTTATCTTTATAACCGACAAACTTGAACCATTTAGAGCTTGTGGCCTTGTGCCCTGCTGTTAAAGCTCCTCTATCACCAATGTCCCTCTAACAGGCTCAGCTCGGAATAGCAGAACTGAAATGTCAATCACTGCTGTAGAACCGTTCACAGCAAGAACAAGAAGTAGAAGCCTAAAGCTGGCTGTGATGAGCAGGCTCTAAGGAACAACATGGCAAGAAAACTCCTTTAGGGCGATCACCACAGTGGACTCTTACAGCTCCGCATATGTGAACCTTATTGGTTTTTCCCCTGGTTTATGTACCATACATGAAATATAAAGAACACATTCATTTATTAAGTTCAAGATTGGTTTCCCTTATAAAACTCCTTTTCTTCTAAGTGAAAATCAGACTAACTAGAGAAAAGTCTTGATATATTGTCATATCAGAAAAAATAATAAAAAAAAACAACATGACAAAATTTATCGGACGTCGACAAATCATTTCCGTACTGGGAACACTTCAGAATTATTCAACAAAACCCTCCTTGTTTATTATACCAAATTCAAATATTGAATATTAAGTGTATAAATAAGATGATTAGACTTTGATTCGGTTTGCTGCAGCGCATGAGTCCAATGATCATCAGTATCCAGTAATCATAATGAAGATTTGTTGCATCCTACATGTTACAGTTCCATCCTGTTATAGTCCGTGCTTTTATTTATTGTTCAAAACCTTTACCGTCTTCTGTCCATAATGATAGTAGCTATACCCTGAGGCCACAGTCGTAAAAGCAGTGATACACCTGTAAAATATACACACTGATATTAGATGAACATCACACAGAGATAACAAGCATCTCATTGCTGTCTACACCACTGGTCTGCAAAGCGCGGCTCTCCCCCTGTTGGGAAACTACAACTCCCATCATGCATGTATATAATCTATATCAGTGGGCACAATGGGAGTTGTAGTATCCCAACAGCTGGAGAGCCGCACTCTGCAGACCACTGGTCTACACCATCAGAACGCCCAGCTTAGTTCATAGCGAGGGACATGCACCCAAAATCTCAGCACACCCCTACATTCCCTGCTCCTTGTGACCAGTCACTATCGCCCCATAGAGACCACCTGCAATTATCTATCCCTCCCTGTTCAAATATTGAATAACAATGCTCCTCTGAACATAGACTCAAAATAATGTTTTTGCTGTTTCAAGGCTGTAAGTGATGCTACTTAAAAGTAGGTGACACCAGAGATCTAGCTCTTTTCTCTACAGCTTCTTTGCAGATTAGATTTCACAGGAAGCATTGCACGGCCTATTAGCCTCCCTGTACCTATAAGGTGCTCAGTTCAAAATGACACTGTACCCCCTGTCTCACTCCACATTGCATAAATCACCAGGATTATAGTATTTCCTCATAGTTTGATCCTAACAATTCACAAGCAATTTAAAAGGCAGGTGGGTGGAGCTAGCTGTGGGTGGCCGGGTCTAAAGCCTGCTTATGAATAAACTGGACTCCGCTCTGGCAGAACAGGCAGCTAAAAGCTAGATATGAGCATTAGATGCTCTGAAACTCCAGCATCTTACAGAATAAGGGACACAGCGCTGGAAACAGCAGGTTTGACACTAGCTTGTGCTGTCCTCAGCAAGGGTAGCGTAAGGACAGGTTCCCTTTAAAAACAGAAGTGATCATATATTTGGGTCTGTTTTACTGCATATAGGGCAGGACAGCTTGCAATTATGTCACAACTTCTATCCGCGAGCTGAATCTAAAAAAAATGTGGGTCATGCAGAACTACAACAACCCTAACCAAGTTTTTCAAAAGCGAGAAGAGAATTAAGTTAAATTTTTAAAATAGCAAACAAAGTCTGCCCAAATTCAATAGAATTGTTGTGGAAGGGCCGAAACGGGAAATTAAATTTTAAAAAAACCCCCAAAACATAAATTTAAAGGGTTTTTTAAATAAAAAAAAGGGCTAAATTTTTCTGCAAACCCAAAGTGCAGGACTAATCAATTTCCCGGAAACTTTAGAGGGAAAGGGGTAATCCAAAAAACTGAAGCAAAGTCACATACTTTTGACACTTCCCGGAGTGTTTGGAAAAATTTTCCTCAAATAATCACATCTAACATTTTTTACTTGTTTAATTTGGTTCTCCGTCTACTGTTCAGACTAGTGTTGAAATCTAGTCGCTTTAGGTCACATTTATGTACAGTTATAATAAAGTTTGTGAACCCTTCAGAATTTTCTTTATAAAATCCACTAAAAAGTAGTTTTATTCTTGGAAGCTAAATTAAAAAATTAAAAAAGAGCCTTTTAAGGGGTTTTAAAATTCCCCCTAAAAAATTTTAAAACGGGACATCAACCCGGGTTTTTCCCAAATGCTGCCAAAAATTAAAGGTCTTAATCACCTTGTGGGTCAATAACTGACAACTGAAGAAGGATGAACTGCTATTAAAAGGGTTATTCCCCTCTGTAACAAAGTGATGACAGATCACTAAGTGCCATTCAAAAAGAAAATCGGGGTAAAACCCTAGGGATCTCCCCCAATATTAAGAATGAAAGGACCCTTTCAAGTCTTTTCTGTTCAATTATTTCCTCTGCTCAGTGATGCTGTGCAGGGGGAACTACCGCAATCAAGTGTTTTCGGGACTGACTGTAGTTCCCTGAACAGCAGCTTCAGAATTCATTCTGAATCCCATTCATTTTTAGAAAGGTGGGGACCAAAAGGTCAAATCTCATCTGTCAGAAGGTGGCATATCCAGAAAAGGCATGATTTTGGGATCGGAAAAACCCCTTTTAAAGTAAAAATGTGCCGCTTTTCCCCCCTTTTTAAAAAATAATTTAAAAGGTTGTCCAGAAAAAAAAAAATTATTTCCCTAAAAAGGGTTTTCCCCCTACATTGTTTCAATTTTACCCTCGTCCCGTTTCTTGGTTTCACTTTGAATTAGTGGGGTTTTTGGTTTCCCACGCTGCAGTAGAACCCGGGCTGAGCTTAGCAACAGGCGGACCTATCAGGGAGTCAAACAGGCTGAGCAAACGACCCGAGGAGCGATGCCCCCAACAAGAGGTGATATCTTTTTAATAAGTAGGGGGCCTGGTAATGGACATATATTGCAAAGTGATTTTTTTTGAAAAATCTTTAACTAAAAAGCAAAACCTTGTAGCGAGACAACCCTCTAAGGCAGGGTGTGTATAAAAAAAAGATGCTTATCTACAGGTGTCCCACCACTGCCACTCCAAAAACTCCCGGGATTCGCCCCCTTGATTTGGGGTTTTCCCTGACACAAGGAGAGCCCCAAACGGGGAAAAGGAGTGGATCCCGGGAGTTGCGGGGTGGGAGTAGTATAACTGTGAAAAAATCTTTTTTTGTTTTTTTAATATACACTTTTTTTTTACCTACCTTGGCCCCAATGAAAATTTTTATTTTCCGATAAACCCCTTTAAACATGGGCTTTTTAAATACTGGTTTTTCGTGTCGATTTTGCTCAGGGTTGGTTAAACAGCTTCCCCTTTTGTTGAGATTTTAAAACCCCTAATAACAAACCCAAAAAAGCACCTGCTGAATCATCTTACACTATGTTCAAACTGAGTTGTGGCCCCGTCATTGTGCTGATCATTGGGGGCTCAGGAGTCAGACCCACACTTATAAAACACTGACAGCCTATCACAAGAACAGCCTCCAAATCTTTCCATTCAAGAAGAGACCAGGATTGTGATGGTTTCTTACCACAATGCTTGAAGATAGACACTATCCACATAATTAAATACGGGAGCCGCAAGTGACGCTGCCACCAGAACTAATTGGACTGCGGTGTTCATCTAAAAAGACAAAATGAGAAAAAAAAAAAAAAGACTATGGATTATTAACAGTTTGTCAACTGCTATAACAATTCTTAAGATCTGTTAAACTAATAACTCTGTCTCAAAACCCCCATTATGAAGATCTGATGCTCCCATGTTCTCGGTTTACAATGCACCAACAATGACTTGTCAACATGTGACCGCTAAGTCCTAAGCCACAACTGCGATACCAGTATATGCAATACTGCACGTGACTGCTGCTGCTCTAATGTGGAGGATACCAGGCACACCAGTGCTCGAGCTGCGGTGGACTGACCAAGGTTAAGGGCAGGGTTAAGGCCTGGTTCACAACTGTGTCAGAGGTCTATTCAGAGCCGCTGAGACGGAAAATGGATGAACATGCAACTTCTTCTTTTTTTTTTTTTAACATTAAAATGACAACCACCAGGACGGAAACCCCACTGTAGTCAAACAAAGGCCTGTTTATGTGAAGAGCTGCGAGTAGCTGAGTGGTTATCATTTCTGTCTTTCAGTTAACGGCCCTAGGTTCAAATCCCTGAAGAAGTCAAATATGTGGATTTTTTTTTGTTTCAATTCACATTCCTGACTGAGGTTTCATTTTATTTATTTGACTAATTCTGGAGTTGGTGTGTGTTATTACTAAGCAGGGAAGTGACTGACAGTAGCTGCCTGAGAGGTGATGTCTGTGCAAGTGTGGCCAGGACTGAGGAGGTCTCGTCACTGGTCATATCCAATGGAGGTGAGCTGTACACTATGGATCACTAAGGGAGCAACTAAAACAAAAATGGTCCAGAATTTTTAATAATGATGAAAATGTTTATTATTTAATTTGCAAACTTTCCACATCAATTTTACTTCATGATAAAACTCCTTTAACAATGAGTCCCCATTGGGAACTTGACCACTAGGAGGCACTATGTACATTAGTACTGCCGTATACAGGATTTTAATTCATTGCCTATGACTCCCCGTCTGTTGCTCCATACACCCTTCATGCTACTTGGACATACATCCAAATGTGTGAAGGGTTTAAAGTGGACCTGCCAAGTCTAACATGTTGTTTGGCTGACAGCTATTTACAGGTGGCTGTACAAATTAGAAGAACATTGACCAAACACAGATTCTGTCAGGACCAGCTGACTAATCTAATCTAATTAAGCTCATGGGGCCCTGATGGCAGATGTTGGAGAAGGATCAAGCAAAAGGAACCATGTAAGGCACATGTGTCAAACCTCAAAGTCCAAAAACTTAGCAAGTAGTGATGAACAAGGTCTAGACACTTGGTAGAGATGGCAGCACCAGCAGAGGAAGCAGCCGCCATCTTAGAATCAGAGCTCCAGCGTGCACCTCTCTAGCACCCTCCAACGGCCCTTTGAGGAGAACCCTTATATTAACGTGGCTTTCAATGAAAAGGAGTTTGACACCCCTGGTGTAAGGTGTCTGGCTGTGGCTTCAAATAGTCTTAAAAATGGGAATCTAGCAAGAGAACAAAGAGTGACTTTTAATGACTATATTTACTATTTTGCCATAGGCAAACTTAAACACTATCAGTTCTCAATCTATAAAGCACTAAAACGTAACTTTTATTATGTATAACACTTAACCTCGATACGCACTATTTAAAACCTGATTTCTAACCTCTCAAATTGTCCCTTTCTAATTGTGAAGAATTACTCCTTTTCTATTATCAAGTCTGGTGGAACGCCACCTATTAGCAGGGAAACCCTATATATACAGGGAATTACTAACTCCAAAAAAGGAATCCAAAACATCTTACTTGGGCAGTCATCCCTAATCTAATGGGCATGAAATATATAGGGTTTCCTTGTGAGACTCTCTGCAGCGGGTAACACAGTAGAAAGAGGTAGAAAATCACAAATTAAAATGTCATGCCTGACCTCCCCAACATGTTTCACCAGTTAACTGGCTTCATCAGCTGTGGCTTCTTCCTCTTTCCCTATGAGAAAACTAGCATGTTCTGCCAAACGTACATACCTATATAGACCATGATTTTGTATCCATACAAAACACACACAAATGTGAAATAAAGGAAACATAATTCAAAAGAGACTATGTTTGTCCTATAGTTTCTGACTACTCTGCCACAGTAAACATTGGGATACAGTTTTCAAAGTATCCCAACCAATACCCACTATGGAAACCGCAAACGTGATCTGAATGGGGCCTATATACCAATTATTGTGGCTCCTCCTGCTGAAGAACATACCGCTGGCAGAATGGACGGCATTTGCTGTTATACAGGTTCCCTTTAAGGGTGGAGTGTCACATTAAATAGTAAGTAACTGCAGTCATCAATGGTATAGATGCCTTTCTATACATTATCACTACCACTGCTGGATGCCAAGGCGGCTGTAGCTACTTCTTCCAAAACTTCCTAGACATGTACAAGTGAGCATGCATGTATTCTCAAAAGGGAATGAGGCACTGCCAGACATCCTACACGCTTCAAACTGCAGGATCCCTCACCCACTTTCCCAAGAACTGCCTTTGGCACCCAAATAGACATTTGTCAGCTCGCTGGAATCAATGGGCCTCATTTATCAAAATTGCCTAAGGGTATGTTCACACGCGCTAATTTCGGCGCGCATTTTGCGTCGTATTTGCGCTCTAATATGGGCGAGATGCGCGCCGAAATTACGGTAATCCATAGCTCCGATCCGATCGTATTGTACGCGCGGGGAGATGTGACATGTCCATTACATGTGGCGAACACGCGCCGTGAGTAATGAATGTCAATGGGACCAGTAGGCTGCCGCTCCCCCCCCCCCCCCAGAGAGTACGCGTGTATTAGCACGAACTCCCGAAACACACAATGTACTGAGGCGCATACTAATAGTAAGGGTATGTTCACACGCCGTCTTGCGGCACGTACCTGTGCGCGCCGCAAGACGCCATGTGTTTAGAAGAACACACTGCTTAGTACGTTCTTCTAAAGTTCATTATCCCTGCTGTGTATATGCCGGAAAGAAGTGACATGTCACTTCTTTCTGCCGGTGTTCAATACGCGGCGGGGAAGAAGGCAGGTAATCATAGCTCTTTATGAGAGCTATGATTACCGTAATTACAGTGAGTATTTCGGGGCGCACCGTAGCACAATTTTTTTTTTTTTTTTTTTTTAAACAAAATCAATTTTATTGAATAATGTGCAATTGACACCGTGTAATCAAGCAAGTAAGAAGCACATAAGCGACAGGATGCACACAGAGCATACAATTTGTCACAGAGTAAACTCACAATAAAGAATCAATTGACAAATCTTGTGTAAGCATGACCATATATAAGTGTCCATAATTAGTTATCAGCATAAACTTGAGAACAGTTTGTCATTAAAAACATAAAGCAACAATAATATAAAGCATTGAAATTGTTATCTAAGAACTTTGCGTGTGTGCATTGTCCGTATATGAAAAAGTATCTTCATAGTACCCGAGAAACTCAGCCCTTAGGGGAAAGAAAGCCCAGGTACCAGGCTCCCGTCCGATATTAAGGGAAAATATTTGCCCTTATATATATATATA